>APFE031585368.1:231017-242584 GCA_000404065.3 Pinus taeda | reverse complement strand
ATGAAGATCTCTTACTCATCCCTGGTCGAAAATGGAGTGGCAAGTGTCAGAGGGGAAGCTTTTGGAAGATTCCATGATCTTCCACCTCGTATTTTTATCCCTGCCATTCGTCCATTCTCGACCTTCGCACCCTACAGAGGAGAAAAACTGTATGCGTCACACCTTGTACATTGGGAAGGTGATATGCATCGCACCCTCTGCATGGAACTTTCAGTATGGTCCAGTTTTGACCATTTATGAGCAGTTTTCAGTGGAGAACTTTTGGGAGATATGTAATCAGTTGACCTTGTTCCTTTAGGCAGTGAAGCAACCCTTTTAGGGACTTAAGAGCCCTCAGTTTATGGACATTTGCGATTGGGGTTGAAGTGCCCAAAAATGTCTATAACACTACCAAATTTTAACTAGTTGATAAATGACCCCATACACCATGATGTTGATTGGCCTTCTATGCCGACTAAGCTTTGCTCAGACATATTGAAGTTTGAGGGTAATGCTAGAGAGGTTCCTAGCAACCATGTCTGATCTTTCCACATCTGGTGTTCATCCAACTCCCTAGCCGATGACTCGATTCGTCTTCGACTATTCCAATGCACGCTCATTAGAGACACTGCAAAATGGTATGTAGACCAGCCCTATGAAATCTCATTTCGTTTTCGTGACGCTTGCTAAAGTGTTCCTTTCATACTTCCAATCACACCTCCACTATGATACTCGTATGGAGCTATTGACCTCATTTAGTCAGTCCTCCGCCACTCACCTTTTCGACCATGTTTAAGAGTAGCGTCGAAGGAGAAGCACATGTCGTGCCCCACATTTTGAAGACCGTGTCTATCTAGATTGATTTCTTAGGAGCCTTCTAGCACCAATTGGAAAATATGTGGCAGCCCATTTTCCTCAGGTCGAGGAAGAAGCACTCCAAACAGTTTTGAGATATGACCTAATTTATGAGAAATCAAGTTATGTCTAAACTGTGATTCCAAACCTCCCTCATCCTAGAAGTGCCAATGCACCGGGGGCATCTCATGATGTCGATAGTATCGTTAGATCCCTTTCACACTCTTCGCCATATCCTCAGCAAAGTTATGGCTAACCATAAGGGGGCACTAGTTCCTCCAACACTTATGCCCCTCCTACTAGCAACATGTTTCCAAGGCCCTAACCCGTCTACCAAATTGTTGCTCCTCATCCACAGCCTAGCACTCCAACCCCTCAAGCCTTAGTGCCGCAGCTTCCCATGCATCCTCAGCACCAACAACCACTGCCCCCTCAGGGTCAAGTGTTTGTGCAATATTGTGTGACCAATCCCATAAATTTGAAGAAAAAGAATAAGGGGAAGGTTAACAAGGCTAACCAGAGTAATCAAGGTAACCAACCTATTGAACCCCATGGGAACCAGCCTAACACTAACAACCAACAATAAGGTAGGGAGCCCAAGCAGAACAAGGTTATTTGTACGAACAAGACTTGTGCATGTTATGGTGTACATGGAAATTATACACACGAGCAAGGAAAATTTTAAGAACCACCCCAAATTTATATGTATAATAAATGGGCGAATCCCCAAGATACATAGGAAAAATGGGAGGTGATTTTATCAATAATATAATATGTATATATAATTTTTTTGGTGAATCTCTCACCGGATTATATTATCTTGTAAAGTCATGGTGAATCTATCACTGAATTATAAAATCTTGTAAGATCTTGGCAAATCTTTCACTGAATAATAAAAAGTGAAGTCTTGGCAAATGTTTTGTTAAAGTATGAAACAATATATGATAATAGGAAAACATATTCATTAAATTGTAATATACTAACATACATGTTTGGAAAAAAGAAAAACATAATTTTCTCTTCCCTACAAACAATGTTGCAAGTTTCAGTGGCCATGTTTGTCAAGGTTCTCACCGTACACTCCTTTCATATCCTTCTATTAATTTTGATAATATTCCACAACAAAGTTCTTGTAGGTGTTGATCTTGACCACCAGTTCTATCAAGGTAGGAGAGATTAATCTTTTCTTTACCACTTTTGTCAAGCTATCAAATTTCTTTCTTATTCCATAGAGTCCAACTGCGAGATAAAAAAAAACATATTTTGTACCACTTTTGTCAAGCTATCAAATTTATTTTTTATTCTATGGACTCCAATTGCGAGATAAAAAAAGAAAAAGAAAAAACACATTTTGTTTACCCCAACACGCCAACAAGTAGCAAGCCCCAACTATATAATATAAGAAAGTAGTAGGTATCGCAAAGGCCTGAAGGGGATCTAATGGAAAGAAGTGACCATTGTCAGAAGCCTTCCAATCAATATATTAATATATACATACAGATTTATTATTATTTTAATTGGAAATCTTCAATTAAATAATAAAGTTTTATTACGTCTCTCCCAATCTAAATTGCTTACTAGCATAATTCACTACCTTCATACTTCTTGCATTTTTTAACAACGTTGTATCAGGTGGATTAATTTCCTTTTTGGTGCATAATCTCCGCCTTTTAGGACAATATGATGCACTGAACCAACCCCTACAGATCATTACGACAAATTAAGAAAAACAAAGAACATGAAAGGTTGTACAAACCAACATATTTTTCAAACATTGGCCCAACCCCTACAGACCATTATGACAAATTAAGAATAGCAGAGAAGATGAAAGGTTGTACAAACCAGCATATTTTTCAAACAACTAATCCAGCATTAGTATCTTAAATTTTTCATGAAGATATCATATTGAGAACGTTTGAGAAATGGTGGGAAATTTGGGCACTGACTATCTCTCTTCTTCGAGGGTGATGCAGAAAGAGTGATAAGGTTTCATTGTTTTGATTATTTTTTTTGTTAAATAATAAAAAGCAATATTAATGGAGATATTGGTATTTTTTACTAAATTTTTTGAAGTGACTAAATGTAGCTTTAACCATTCACCTTAAGATGTTTTTTATAATATAATTTCCTAGGTCTATTTAATATCTTCATTAGCATAAAAACCAACCTATCTCCATTTTAACTCCACTTATACCACCCTTGGAGGGATGAAATCTATTTATCCCCCTCAACACTTGGTAGACCCAGAATTAAGATGGATCTAAGTTGATAGAATTTCCCCTTTAAATAGCCTATGTTCACATGAATACCATGATATGACCATGGGTCAATGCCATGGGTTATCATAAACTTGGAGCTTAAAAACTACTATTTGTAATTTTATAAAATTAATAAAATTAATAATTGATTTTTATTTTATTTTTTTATTTTAACCAAATTAAAATGTTTAAGTGACATCAAATTAAAAGATCCATTTTTACCCTTGATCTACCAAGCCCAAGGATCAAATATTTTTTCACTCTGTGCTACTTTGCATATCACAATATTTGATCCCTCCTGGGGCTTAGTAGATCCAGAGTAAAGATGGATATATGCTGGTTTAATTCCCCCCTTTAAATAGCCTACATTCCACGTGAATACCATGGGTCAATACCATGTGCCATATTTTCTTTTATTAATACTAATATTAGGGTTAATAATGTGTTAACAATGTTTTTTTGGCATGGTATTAATAATAATTTGGCCCATAGGCTTCACCTAAATATAACACATTTTTTGAGTGTTCTTAAATATAATGTGACTTCTGGAGTAAATATAAAAAAATGTTTTCCATTATGCTTTATATGATTATGACTAAACAGATGCAAACTTGGAATATGGCAAGCACATTATTCAATCTTTAAATAAACATGAAAATAAAAGACTTGAATTTTTAAATAAAATGAATTATTTTTTTGTGACCATTTGTTTAGAAAAAAAGGGTCATTTTCTCGAAATTAACCCCATTATAACTATCATAACTATCGTAAATACCTATTCTTGAAAATTAGGGTGAATGGAAGGTTTTAACTCCTAATATCAAGGGCTAAATTTATTCTTTTTACTCTCTCCCTTAAAATAAGGTGGGTTAACCTCCATACATAATTTTTTTATAAAATAAATTTGAGGCGATTTTTAACAATGTACTGTGATACAAAATATTTTCCCAATAAAAATATAAAACCCCTTAATTTCGCCGAAGGGTGAAAATTCACCCCTAAAATTTTCCATGCACACGAGTTTCCTCTCTTACCCTAGATGCACCAAACGTTGGAATCTCAAGCAGCTTTTAGAGGTCAACAATCACCTCAGAATCCTGTGCCATCTCAACTAAAAGTGCTCACAAATCTTTTTCAGTCAACAAGGAATTGTTGCTTCTTAACCTCAAGCAGGTCAAGCAACCCATCCCCCCAACCTTTTGGTCCTCGTGACTACCAAATCCTTATGATGAACCCTGATGAGGTTAACCCCTCCAATATCAACCTGCAAACTCAGTTTCATCAATATGATAGGCCCTCGACTTTGTCTGCCACTGAGTCTAAAACCAAAGTATCTGTTGAGCCTCTTACAACACCAAATGGTTCGCTACAGATCCCTCATCCTAAAGTTGAGGAGATTCCTAAGATCCCAAAGGGACTATTATATCGTAATGCAGCTTCTAACAGAGTTTCCCATACATACAATATAGTAGACAACTTCGAACAATCACCTGCTACCATGTCGACACTGGAAGTCCTCCAGTCATGCCCATCTCAAAAGAAATCTCAACTAACTACCTTGGGTGCAATATATCCTTTTGATGATTGTCTAATTTTATTTATGTTTGATACATCAGAACATCACTCATCGCCTTCATCTGTTTCTTTCTAGATACCAGTCCGAGTCTGTAATGCCATCATCTCCCGATGCATTATTGATGAAGGTGCATCCACCTATGTGATGTATTTGCTTTTTGTAAACAACTTAAGTCACCTGAGTTGTCCTGTTCCACCATCACTTTGCATGCTTTGGATGGACACTCCTCATAGGCCCTTGGCATTTACTGCAACTATCCAGTGACCCTTGTGAGCAAGACTATTCACTTTGACATTGAAGTCATCGATTTCCCTTTGGATTACAACATTGTCTTAGGTCGTGGTTACACATATGCCATGTTAGCCATCACATCCATGGTGTTACGCAAGATGTGCTTCCCCCACAAAGGGAAGATCATTACCATTGATCAGTTGACTTACTATGAGTCGACATCTGTGACCTCCCTCAAGTCCATTATCTCATCAATGTTCAATAAATAGTCTTCAACTCCTCTCACCAGTGTTTCACCCAGAGTCTATAAAGATTTCTCTTTGTTGGGTGCTTTCCCTGGTCCTCCCCCTCCCATCTAAGAACCTAACTCTAAGAGTGTTTGCATGTTACAAGTGTCACATGCTGCCGTTAAGCAGTCTGGTACACCTGATCAATAACCCGCTCCTCAGCACCCTACTATTGCCATTCCTGCCAAGCCCTATGGATCCATCCCCTAGGACCTCCTCCATTTGAGGGTGCCTTTCCTATGTTTCCACCAAGAACTATTCCTCTAGGTATCAACCATCCAGGAGCTATTCTACTGGGACATTATCCTGTAGGCCAGATATCTTTCTTAATCCCCCCTCGCCCCAGGAGAATTTTCTGTCCCTGTCATGGCTTCACTGGTCCTTCCTAACATGACTCTGGGGATCCCAGTATGGTACATCGATCCCCTTGTAAACATTCCTCCTGGTTAGTTAAGACCTTATCATGCTTTGATCTTGGTTCAACCGATCCTTATGGCCCATGCCATTGCTTGAGTTCCATCACAACCTGAATAGGAAACCATTCCTATTGCGAAAGCATTTAGACATGGGGGAAAACCTAAGAGGAAAGAACCTAAGGAGAAGGCTCCACAAGCTATTCTAGCCCCTAAGGCCCCAAAGCTGTCACCTCCGTGCACTTTGTGTAAAGTTTTTGGGCATGCCACCAATAATTGTTTGGAACTTCCTCCACTTAAACCTTTTGTTCATGAAGTACTTGAGTCAAATATCTCAAAAGTCCATGTTAACTTGTCAGGCCCACCCAAGAAACACAAAACATTGCGCAAAAATCACCCTTATGCCCTATGTGATCATCATGTTCACTATTCCCATTTTTTCCCTCATCTTGATGAATTTCGTGATTGCCTTTGGGTGCTTCGTGAATAGGAGGCCATTCATAGTGGATCATATACTGCTCTACCTATGGATTTTGGTACCACTGGTCAACTAGAACAGGGAGGCTCTAGTTCCGCCATCGTGATCCCTCCCCTGATGCCGAGATGACAAACACATGCTTCTATCAAACCTCTTACGATAGAATCCCAGGTCTCAACATCCGTAGATCCTCCATCTACCATCCTGTTGTCTACCATTCAGGATGATGCGTATGTGAACCTTATTTATCAAGTTGATGCACCAAGTAACATCACCACATCATGTAGTCATTCTTCCTCATGTTCGCCCATCTCCCAACCCGATGAGGACACCATGAAATCTCTATCTACCCCTGACTACCCCTACACTTAGGCAAGGGGGCATTTCTTCATAGGATTTTGAAGGCCATTTCCTTCTTAATTCCTTCAATGTGCTTTACCTTAAGAAATTTCACTCCTAGCACATCCCTTTGATTTGCATGTCTTTATTTATGCCATGAAGTTAGGCAGATTACATCATCTCATTCGTTGTCTGTTGCACCTTTTAGATGGATCCATCATCCACACCATATATCAGTCATGCCGACGGTGCGAGTCACTTTTCTCAGAATCTAGCCTCAATAGCCTAGACCATTTTCACCTACTTGCATATGTTAGTCCTTTCAAATGGTTTGTGCGTTGCATCTGCCACCAATAATGAGGTCGAATATAACACAATGATAGGATTGTTAGTCGATATCCTCGCTCATCGCGTCCTTCATCTTCATGTTCGTTTAGATTCCTTTCTACTTGTCATGCAATTGAATTGTGTGTATCATGTGGATAATCAAGTCCTATTTAGAAAATATCTACGAGTTAATAAGTTGGTACATGAATTTGAAACCATTATGTTCATTCATGTGCATAGAGCCCAAAATCACTATGTAGATACCATCTCTAACAACATTCTAGATTGGCATTTATCACATGTACACCACAAAAGATAACCATAAACAAAACAAATGGTGAACCATTATCGTCTATAAAATGCATAATCATATTATGTATCATAAAAGTGTTTAGAGCCATAGCCCTAAACACATCTAGCATGCCCATAGTATGCTACAAAAATCACAATTAATGGGACCCACATGTACCTACATCTAGTCACTGCTTGGTGGATCTTGCGCCAAAGGCTCTGCTCTATTAGCACATAGATCAAGTACTTCCTAACCAGCCATCGCCATATTTCGCACGATACCTTGCCACTATGAGGGAAGATTGATGCACTCATATGTGTACCGATCCTCTAAGTCATGCCATATGTGCTCTAAAACTTCGGTTAAGAGTATATCAAACCTATGATGAAGATGAGCAAGCAACATAGTATCCTTTGGACCCTTCTGTGATGATGATGTCCATCGATCTGCAGCCCTAGGCACTACGGCTCAGCCTGCATATCCTACTAGCTTTACTGGTGCTCTGTCCACATACAACATATTTTACACTCTATACCATATACATGTGATAAAAATATGAAATGCACCATAATGATAGCAACTTAATACTTACTGTTTGGCTCCCATGCTCGCCTGGGTAGAAGTGGAAAGTCAGGATCTCCCTAATAGTTCATGTTGCTATAAGGGTAGTCGTCAGTTTAAAGGGGCATCTAAACACAATGTGCAAAAAAATCAGGTCGGAACACCTACCCGACTCCCCCTCCTCCTCTCCATAGTAGCTACTCTAAGTGGTGCATCCTGGGCTCTTGTGGACCCCCATCGCAGATATGTACATGAGGACAGATGGTGGATACCTTCTCAAAGAAGAATGCACATACTACAGTACCAAAAGCACAATCACAGTTCACCTACCTCCTGCAAAGACTCAACTGTCATTTCATTGAGGACAACATCATCTGGGCCCACCCACAGTAGGTCCTAACTAAAACACTCTCAACCAAAATCATCTACCCACCAATGATGTGGTGGAATTCCTGGATGCCCAAGACCCATAACACAGTTGCGGAAACAACCTGCCTCTAGCCTCTTTACAAGAATAAGCAAGATAGTCATTCCCTTGACACAAACACCCCATCGACAATGGTGCTCCAAAAACTTAGCAATGTTCCTCCCATGAGGTAACACTGGATGAATACCCCCCACAACTCTGAGGAGAGGTAGTCTAGTAAAGGATTAAATATATGGTAATGTGGGCATAATCTTGTGCCCATGCATGACAAATACCTCTTGGTCTAGATCCAAATAGCTTACAATTATTGATAGCAAGGGCTCACCTACCCTAATTAGTGGGTTCACTACCAAATTGAGAACCCCATAACGAGCCAATGCCCCTCAAACCACCTAATCACCCTAGATCTCAGATCAAAGAGTATCCAAGTCTCATTCACTCCAGTTGATTTTCAGATCTGATATGCCTACAAAACACCACATGTCTTGTCAGTTCAAAGAATAAAATAATGGTCTACATAGGTCAACCTATAGCCCCCACCAAGCTAGTTGACCAACCCTCTCTCCAACCCCAAATTACAGTTTTTAGCCCATAAAGTGTGAGTTCACAAGTTTCTAGTTGTTTTCTGTGAGCCAGATTGGACTTCTATGCCCAAAAAGTGCAATGCGATAGTGGGAAAGCGTAGGGGTCTCTTAGGGAGTTGCGAGGTGCTAAAAATCAGGAAATAAACCACTAAAATTGAATAGATGAATAAGGCCACCTACCTAAAAGTTTCAGATCGTGATTCTAATAGTCAATTTTTCTACTACGATCTCCACAAGATTTAAGGCCTTTTCCTCCTCTCCAAATTCACCAAATCACTTAGCAAATGAATCCAAATTAGAGGGAAAATGTCATTTCATAGAAAAATACCCAATTTTTCTATCGCCCATTGCAACTAGACTGTAGCTCAGTTTGATGAATCATCAACACCATTGGAAATCTCTCACCAAGATCTATAATGTGTCTTCCTTAGTTTTTAATAATTTGATCCTTCACCAAGAAGCATTTTTTCCAAGAAAGGTCACTTCGTCTACTCCCAAAATCAAATTTTGTCATAAAGCGACACTTGTACTTTGAGGACCACCTCCTCAATATTTTTCATACCATACACTGACTTTTCGTCATGAGTAACCATCGCTTACTCATGTTTTGATGGTCCCCACCGAGCCTAGCTTGTGTGGCAGTGTCATTGATTCACCCTTGTTCACAACATCCATGATGAGTCAACCTTGCATTCATGGAGTCTATTTCACTTCCCATTCCATCATGTCATATTATTCCATCCATATTTTCATACCGTTCATCATATCTTGCTCATTTTGGCCTCCAGCTATGTTGTCCCCATTCCCTCCAAGGTTGAGTCAATCACTGCCAGGTCAACCATGCACTTTATGCTCTAACAAGGGAAGTCATTTGTTTTTCCCTCAGTCACACTTTTTCCCCATTATCCTTAGTGTCATTCCATTAGTCACATTACTATTTTCCCTCGTGCTTTAGATGAGGATCCTCATTTCGTCATCTATCGCAGGCCCTATTCTATCGACATCAACTCATTTATTCCAGAAGAACAACCTAGAGGGTGGTGTATCTTAGTTCCAACTTCTATTGATGTTTGATGCCTTGGATAGAGCAGAGGGTCTCATTATTTCCCTTTGACTTGGTTTTTTAATGTTCGTGGTCCATACAATTGATGGTCCAGTGATGCAGCAGATTTTACGAGTGATTCTCAGGTGTGTGTGAGATGTTTTAGACCTCATGATAGGGTGGACCTTCAGGTAGCCCCCCACATGCCCAGATGCATACCTATTATAGCCTTAGATGAAGTTCCACAGGATTGATGGGTTTGGTTCCTACTGATTTTAGTGTTCATAACATGCACATCTCCTCTGGATGATCCATTCAGTTTTGCAGAGCCCTTCCTTGTTTAGCCGAGCTTCTCTCGTTGTTCTACCCTCCCTCCCACCTATTTTTTGAGGGAAGGGCCTTTGTATCTCATGCAATCAAATATTATTGTATTTAGTCCTAGCTCATGTTTTTCCGGGTGCATTATGTATATGGGACACATTGTATTATTTTCTAGCTCTGTTATGCCAACATGTCAAGTACCATTCATCATGTACTTCATTGTTCAGTTTTATATTTCTGGACGAACCATTATTTTTGTACTAAGTTATCTCAGCAGCTATGGGTATGCCTCCCATGCATCATTGAGGTCTAGTACGACAACATAAAAGTAGACTTGCATTAGTCTTGCCCCCTTTGTCCCTATCCTCTTTCAATTCAGCTTTATTGGTCTATCTCTCTCTTTCTCTCTGACTCCCCTATGTTGTCTAGTGATTGTGTCTTTATAACATACTTCGGTCATACATTTTTCTCCTAACACTCATACATTGGGCAACAATCTATTATCACTAAAAAATTGATCATCTAGCCTAATTTACTAGATGGATCAATGTACACCATGTAAAGCCAATTTCACCATTGTAAAATTTCTTTCACTGTGAGAAATTACTTAGTAAACCACCTTTGTTAAGTAATTTATAGTTAAACCCATGAAGAATAATTAAATAAATCACTATTTATTTGATTTTTTTCTAGGAATAATTAATTAAACCATTGTTCAGTTATTATTCCTGTCATATTTGAACCCAATCATGAAAAATAAATAGATAAATCATTAATTATCTTATTTTTCTCTAGGATTAATTAATTAATCACTAATTATATATTATTCTTTGTCAAATTTGACTAAATCCCTTAGGAATAATTAAATAAATCCTTATTTGTTTATTATTCCTTAACTAATTCCTTGAGATGATAAATAAATCATTTATTTATTTATTATTTTTAAATAAAAATTTTAAATATTTTTCCCTCCTAACCAAATATAATAAAATGTTGCAAGTGGTTAATCCAAGAATGGGATCAATAATATTTTATTATTTCTCATTATTCGAGGATAACTCAATATTTTGTTATAAATAGAAGGGTTTTCCATTCATTATTCACTTTTGATTATTTTCGTTCTTGCACTCACTGTTGTAACTCTGATTATTTTCATTTCGCACACCATAGTTTTGTTGTATTTATACATTATAGAGGAGAGAGACTCTACACAAGTTGAAGACATTTGAGGATAGCCAATAACCCATCCCATAGAGGGGGATCAGTAACATCTATTTGTTGCCTTCACATGGGTTATAATAAAAACTATTCTTTTTGTATCTGGTTTCCATTGGATGATTGGAGTTATTACTCTTTATTTTTTCTATTTAACTATTGATTGTGGCATAGATCTAGACTTTAGCAGGTTTTGTTTCTATCAGTTGTTGCAGATCTACAATGTTCAACAACCATTTATATTGTTGAGATTGTTTGTCATCCACAATCTTAAGTGCATTCTTTTCGTACATCTTTGAGAAGAAAACACTACAACAGTTGGGTGTTCTCATATTCTAATTATGTATTTGTAATGGAATGAAAGGGAGGAATATTTAAAATC
>APFE031585368.1:210184-224005 GCA_000404065.3 Pinus taeda | reverse complement strand
ATTGTGCTCTTTGCCTTTCGATCCAACTTCTTCCATTCTTCATCGATCACTCCCGTTGGTTTAGTACCCGGATCTACCATGATCCATTGATCTTTATCCACCAACAAATCCTCCATCTTGAGTTTCCATAACTCAAAACTTTGACCATTTAACTTCTCAATCTCTATCTTTCTGTTGCTCGCCATCTTCTTTCACCACCAGAAGTGATCTCGCAGATCTCCCACTGAACAGGGTCTACCACAGGCCCGAGCGAAACCCCTCAGCAACAAAGGCATCCCCTTGAAGCCAAAAAAACTCTGATACCAAATGTAGGTTTTAACCCCGTACAGAAATTACCTGCATACGAATTCTAAATCACAGGAAATAAAAATGTGAGAGCATAACACATAAAACACATATACACATAGATTTCCCACTGGATCCCAAAACCGGGACTACCAGCTCGATTTTTCATTATGTTCCTTTCAATGTTAGAATACATATTTATATATGTCGAAGCATCCAATACCATGGACCGAAAACCATAGGTAGGTTTTCCCAAGCTAATATAGGGTCCAAAAAAAAAAAACTTCCCGGGGCACTGCCCCGGACCCCGTAGACGGGGGCTACCTGCCCCCCTCAAACACCCCTGTGATCCCCCCACTGCGCAATCAGCACAACAAAGGGGGGGCTCCAACACCCCTCTAACCCCTCGGTTCACTACGTAGGTTAGTCATGGGAAGAATATAACACAACCCAACAACAATGAGGAGGGCCTTTTTGCAAGGAATATACATCACTATCTCTTCCATCATCACAAATCTCTCTTCTACTACATCCCAAGGGTTTCTATGAATACTCATTCACCATGGCTATGACTATATGACTTGATTTGTAAAATAATTCCTTGATCTTACACTTTAACTAAAATATCTCAAAGAAATTTTCTAATACCAATATGATCCGTAAACTAGAATGTGTATACTATTGGAACAATTTTTGGTACTTGCATTATATTGAAATATTTATTATGTAAATTTATTTCTTAGATATTAGATTTATTATCAATAGCTTATTTATCAAATTTATGAAAATAATTGAAATGCAAAAATAAAATAACAAACATGTGAACACACCATCCACTTAAATGAATTCAAGACGTATCTTGAGAAACTTGATATAAGAGATTTCCCAACACGAAAGTGAGGCCTACATGCTACTATTTTTCCATCTGTTATGAAATGTAAGCACAAATAAAGGGGTACTAAATTTGGAGTTTCCTTTGACATTATAGCTTGAATGGATACCAAAAAATATTTTTCCTCCTCTTTTATGATCTCAAATACCACTCCTAGATGTTATGTTCAACTATGGAATAGTTACAAAGCTAAACTAATGGAACCCCCTCCCTTCCTAGCAATATAATATTTAATATAACCTAATAGTTGTCTATGGTTAGGGTTTTTGCATCTATCAACCATAAATTAGTGTTAGGTTTTAGATATTATATAATCTTCTTGAAGGTACACATGTGGATATCCCCAACCTAGTGGAGACACTAATCCCTACTGCTACAAATATTCATAGCCACCATCCTAATTCATTAAGTCTACTTTATACTTCTTCCTTCACCAAGTATACTAATGTTTTATAACTTTCCCAGGTCTACTTATTACTTCTACCTTCATGAAGTTTACTTGTCCTAAAACTTGTTGTTTTTAGCCTCTTCTCAAGACTAGCTATGTTTCTCTCAAAACTTGTTGTTTTTGGCCTCTTCCTAAGAAACAAATTGTACAAAGTCCCACATATCCAATTTTTTATATATAGCTTTGAAATTTTCACCTTGGCACTTTTGTATGTCTCCTTAGATCTTTGAAATTTTCGTATTTTAAAATGTCCTAGAAAAGAAGTAACAATAAAAATTCTAAGTTAATCAATTTGAAATTGATTTCATGATCATTCATAAAACTTAACATCCATAAGGCATATCCTTGAAAGTATAATGAAACAAACACTATTTTTTTTACTTAAGGTGCTATTATATGTATCCATAAGATTGCCACATTTTCACACTCTAAAACATCTCAAAAAATAAGTTATAGGAATATTTCCAAATTGACATGCTTGAAGTGATTTCATGACTATTCAAAAACCCTAAATTCCATACGATATACATATGAAATTATATGAAACAAAGTCTGAATTTTTTACCACATGCAACCATAGGTATGACCTTTTTTTTCTCAAAATTTCATTATCTAAAACGTCCCATAACTTATGTTATAGTGGAAATATGAAGATGAGTGATTTGAAGGAAATTTAAGGATCAATCACAAACCCTAAATTGCATATGGAATATCTCAAAATTAGAGTGAACTATTTCCTAAAAGTCTTATGTCATGTATATGAATATCTCAACTCTATCTCCTCAAAATTTCATGGTTTGAAACATCCCGAAAGGAAAGTTATAGTGAGAATGCCAAGATGACTCATTCAACCCATAAATCACATTTTTGCCCCACCTTTAAACCCCAAGAGTACCCCCTAGCTTCCCTTGCACTCCTCATATCTCTTCTTGGTCATATTATATTTAAATTCACTCATAATTCATTTATTTATAGTGTGTTTTCATTCAATTATTGGGTTGACTTATAAAAGTAGTTGGGCTCACTTGTACTTTATGGCTAGGTTGCCCTAATAAAATATTTCATATCTCCTCATTCCTATCTAGTTATAAGGAGTGTCATATACCATTGGAAATGTATCAGAATAATATTTTCAATCATATCTTCCTATGCTCCCATTTGAGTTATGTGTTTTCAGTAAAAGAGCATTCAAATATAGGATATCCAAGCTAGGCATAAAAAAATTGGTTATCCAGATAATACTTCCAACAATATTCATATTGTTCATTATCTTGGACATCTATAATTTATTTTTTTAATTTTTTTTCAAAAAATAAAACTCTTTATATTGCAATAAAAATGTGATCCACTTAAAATACGCACAACATGGTTATTTGTATTCCATGTGAAGACATCTTAAGGTAATGCAATGTCTGAATTAATATATTCTTCATATAGATAATGCTAATGGATTAGATGTGTCCAGGGACACAAGGGAGGCTCCTTAATTAACTAATACCCTAATTAGTGAACAACTAGGCCCAAGAGAGATCCTTATTTGTAGGAGATATATTTTAATGTGTTGGAAAAATCACCTTCCTACCAAAACATGTGGCCATGGAAGGGCATAGGTGAAAATGCACTCCACCATAGAAAATCACATTTAAACATCAAAACCATAGTAACAGACTCAAATGAGGGATTTTGGAAGATTATGAACATCAATAGGATGGATGGGATAGATTTAGTGTGATAAAAAGGTGGTTGTATACGAATATTACAGCATAAATATCAACAAATCTATATCTATTGGGATACAAGTATGGTCATTCCAAAGTCCAAAAATTGAACACTAGAAATTACATCCTCAAACCATCAACCTCTTCATGGCTTCGTGCAGTTTTTATTGGACATAATGTTTAATACAATCCTTCATAGGATATCATACAACACCCTTGCCAAATTGGGTTAGTTTTTGGGGTTTATGTCCACTTATTTAAGTGATAACATCCCCCTTACTTTGATATAATCATAGAGAATTTAATTGTATGAATTTTATAATTAAGAAGCGTTGGAAGCATGGTTTTGGAATTAATGTCAATAGTTTTTCTAGTTGTGTGTTGGCATTGATTTCAACTATATTTTCATGTATGATTTGGTGGGTGTTTGTTCTGTTGATAGTGTTGCATATGATTTCCATGATGTTTATATATGTTTAGATATAGGTGTTGGCAGATCTGGGTGGAGTATATTACAAAAATTTTAAGTTTTGCAATCTATATGTCACTTATATGTGATAAAATTGCATACAAATGCATACGTATTGAATAAGATTCATGTACATGATCTTATGCGTGTAAAAAAAAAAAACAAGTTGTCCCATGGTATTTTCCCAAGGTTTTGATAGCTACAAAGTCAATTGATTTGGTCCAAAATTATTAGCAATGATGAAATGTAATGAATGCATATTGATTTGGTTGATTGGGAAAATAATTTAAAATGGTGTTGGTATGGATCTAATAGGGGTTAAATACTGTTGTGTATTATTAGAGTTATGTGTCTAGGGCTGTAATAGATATTCATATCATGGAAATCTATAGAAGGTTCAACAATAAGGTCTGAAACAATGTGTTTCACTTGATGGATATTATTTTGTTGCTATTGTTGTTGTTGTTATGTTATGGATAGAGTTGTTGTTGCTATATATTTTCTATATCGAGAATATTCTATTATTGAGAGTAATATTTTCGTAGCTTTCAAAGAGTTTGTATTGTTGGATTATATTGTATGCTTGTGTATGTTGCTGCTAGGATTTGTATGTTGCAGAGAGATTTTTTTGATGCCATGTATAGCTGAGAGGATAAGGCTTATATTGTTGTTGTTGTTGTGTGCATGATGCTACTAATAAAAATGTTCTCTAGGGTTTGAACGCATAGATAGTGAGTTGATAAGTGGTCGTTAAGCTAGGATTCAAGTCGACAAATGTTACATATTTTGATTGAGAAGAAAATATTATGTGGGTCTGATGTCGAAATAAATGAAACAAGGTCCAAAGTGCTTTGTGTAAAGTTCCCTGGGCCCAATTTGAAAAGATATGAAAGGTGGTCCACAATGATTTGAATATTGGGGCCTTTAGTGGTAAGTGGTGGCTTACTTATTTATGGAGTGATGGTTTCTTTTAGGTGTTGTTTTGAGAAATTATTGGAGGTTGGGGCTTGCAGTAGTTGGGGTCTGCATAACTATGGAAGTGGTGGCTTCTATCAAGTAGTGCTCTCGAGGAATTGCTTGCTCACATACATCACAAATCATAGCTTGCACATTGGTGGTGGCCAGTGATTGATGTAAATTAATATTGAATAATAAAGAAGAAGAAAAGAACAAGAGTTTGGTTTTTTTTTTTTTTTCTCTTAGAAGGGTTTCCACCTAATATTTGATGTCCTTGTGTGCTTTGATGTTTTATGTGTTTCTCTTATGGTTCAATTGTCCTTGTGTTGATTGTTGTTCATGTTTTGATTATGCATATGCATATGTTGTTAATGTAGTGTGGTACTGATTAATTAATGGCTTGAATAATAACTGTTGAATTGAAGCAGAGTAAAAAAATAGAGTTTTCCAATATATATGTTATTTGTGTTTGATAAAATGCACACATATGCATATCAACTTTAGGAAAGTCACGTATATATTCCTGAGCACGCTAAATGGGAAAATAATTATAATTGGTAATCCATTCTGCACTATATTGATTCACTCCTCTCCCAGTATAGTTAAGATTCAAACAATTGGTACTAGCGTGGGTGTCTGCAGGTGCAAGTTGACCGTTGGAAGGTAGATCTAGTGATTTTTTCTTATGGATTATCAAGGTGTATCTCCTCTTAATGTTGCAATCTATCAGGTATGTAAAGAACAATTAAATCTAAATTATTAAATTATCGATCTAATGTATGGAATCTAGCGTGTGGAGGTTATGATAAATATCCCCTCTAAGTGAAAGTGCAATAATGAAAGGCTAAATAAAAGTGTGTGATCTACAATAATTTGCATAGTGCAGATCTTGATAAGGTAATGGATTTGACATCTGTAAAAGACAATGAAAAAATTATAGGTGTTGTATGGGGGAGACATCAACAACAAAAATGGAAATAAGAAGAATAAAAGGAAAAGTAAGAAGCGCTCTTAGAAGAAAGAGTCTCAACCTGATGAGATTCATCCTTCTAGTGTGAATGAAGCAACATATCACCAAGAGGAGAAATCTAGTGCATCAAATTTAGATGTGTTGTAGTGGAATAGATTTCAAGGTATGAATGGTGATGATTTATTTCTCAGTTATGCATTAGATATTTTTGACGATATCCATTTATATTTTATGAGCCAAGATGATGATGTAATGGTTCTTGAAGCTATACTTGAGTCAGCCATGGTTGTAATCAATAAATTAACTATTGAAATAGAGAGCTTGAAAGTTGTGTGTAGAGATCAAGAAAGATTATTGTAGATGTTTGATGTCAAGGAGGTTGAGCTAAATGAGGAAGTCATCAACATGAACACCCAGTTAGAAAAAGTGTTGAATTGAGGATGTGATGGCCAATCAATAAAAAGAACACGAGGGTTGAGTTGAAAAACTAGAGGCTGAAATTGTCATAATGAGAAAGCAATTTGAAGAGAAAGACAATTAATTGAAGCTAGAGAAGAGCACCAAGATTTTGGACAACATTCTTATTATTCAAATATCTCCATTGGTCAAAATTGGTCTCGGGTTTCACAAGGGAGAATCTAGGTCACAAGAATATGCAAACAATAATGTAGAATCTAAAACGCTTGGAGAAGAAAAGTGTGGCAACATGAGAAGCAAGAAAGGAAGGAAGCAACATAATCAAAAAATAAGAAATGTACCAAGAGGAGAACCTTTGACAAGAATATCATTCACTCAAAGAGAATTATATGGCATATTTCAAGGGAGAAACAATAACTCCCTTTCTGCCTTGATGGAAAACATTAAATGCTACATTTGCCATAATTTTGGACATGTTTCAAGTATCTATAGAAGAAAATTGTTCAAATCAAATCAATAAAATTTCCAACCATTTGGGAAACAAAGAGATAAACAACCTTCAAGTATACTAATGAATTTTATGGTAATTGTATTTTATGTAACCTATTTGGCCATAAGGGAATTGATTGCAAATCTCATGCATGGAATGGAAGCTTGATAACACAAGGCAAATGGTTGACATGATTAACAAATGATTTGATCCCATTTCCTGATATCTTGATCATGTGCAGTGTTATACTTATGACAATCTTAGTCACATGGCTACAAATCCTTTGCTATCCAATATCACAAAACAAATAAGGAAAAAGGAACAAGTTACCTACAGTATGCCTTACAGAAATATAAAAGAGAATGCACATGATAGAAACCATCCTAGCAAGATGTGGAAGAAGAAAATAAAGTGTGACATTCAATATTTATAGACTAGAAGAATATGATGATTAGCGGTACATATATGTTCCCATTATATGTCAGGGGACAATAGACCTTCCAAAGTGTTGGGAAAAGGTAAGGCCAATCTTGGTGAGAAGAAGACTAAAGCAGCTGATGTGTTGCTAGTTGAAGGTCTGAAGCATAATATCATAAGTGTCAGCAAAATGGTAGATGGAGGAAACGAAATTATCTTCAACTCCAAAGGTTGTTTCATCTAAAAAGAAAGGTCCAAGAGAGTAATTGCAAAAGGATCTAGACCCCTAAAAAATGTGTATATGTTGAATGGAATAGTGGGAAAAAGAAAGAGATTGAAGACAATCTCTTCCTTTTCATATTTTGAGTAAGAGAAGCTAGTCCTGAGTGTGTTCAGTTGTTACTTGGTGTATAAAATACTACAAAAACGTAATGAGGCTTGCATGGTCTTAGGGGAGCATAAGGAAACAACATGGGAAGTATAAAGAAGCCATGAATATGAGTTGTGAAAAAAAATGGAGTGACCAAGAGACTTAAAGAAATATTAGGTCCATGGGATGAGTAAGAAGTTGGAGAAATGCATGATCTCAGGGGGAGTTGTAGTAGATTGGATTAGAGTGAAAAAAATTGTTTTCAAATTATATATTCTACTTATGTGAAGAAAAATGATGTATGTATGCTATTTGTTCCTTATAAAAATGTGTATGTTGTCCTATACATGGAGCTATAGTATAAAGGATTACATGTTAATTTATCTTTCTTTCACTCATGTCTTTTGTAGCATATACATATGTTTAAATCATGAGTGGAGAGATGTTAAATAAACCATGCATGCTCATGATTATTATTTTCCAAGTTGGTTGTGTAATTCTTGTCTTAGGCATGCAATGAAGAACATCATTTATTTAAGCCATGTATAAGAGGTAGGAACTTGTGTTAGGAATACATATCAATGAGTCATTTGAATCAACCATTCTTGATTATAAAATATGTAACCCTACATCTCCATTATTATGCCCTATACTTCCATTTTTGTCATCTAGTCATGGTATGTTATGGAGTCATTGGTTTGTTGAGTAGTCTCTTGCATGTTGCAAGGAGGCTTGGAGAAGAGCATAAAAAACAATTATTGAAAAACATAAAATTCATTTTTACAACAACTTGGAGAATTCATTGAAGCCCAAGAACATTTTCAAGGGACCATGTTTGTCACTGTTTCCATGGTTGAATTGATGTGACATTGTTGTAGTAGACTTCACTTCTAATTCTTATTTTACAAAATGTGTGGAGGCTGATTATTGCATCAGAAAAAAAATTGATACCAGTTTAGTACAATTGGTGTCATCATGGTGTTCCAAGCGAGGTTTGGTCACCCTTTGCCATTAATGTCAAAGGCGGAGAATGAGACTATCCACTAGTGGAAAATGGAACCAACCAACAATGAATGAAGGCAGGTAAATATGAATCAATTGTTAATGTGTTTGTGGTGTTGCCATGAATGCCAAAGGGGGAGATTGTTGGCAACATGGTGTTGGCACTAATGTCAATAGTTGGGATAACTATGTGTTGGAATTGATGCCAAGTAGGTGTTCATGTATTGTCTAATGGGTGTCTGATGTGTTGATAGTGTTGCATATGGTTTCCATGATGTTTACATATGGTTTGATACAGGCGTTAGTAGATCTATGTGGAGTAGATTGTAAAATTATGAGGTTTGCAATCCATACACAACTTATATGTGAGTAACTCGCATACACAAGTAAATGTCCTAAAGAAGCATTGTGTACATGATCTTATGCATGCAAGAAAAAATACAAGCTTTCACATGGTAATTTCCCAAGGTTTTGACAACTACAAAGTCGATTAATTTGGTCCAAAATGATTAGTAATGATGAAATTTAATTAATGCATGTTGATTTGGTTGATTGGGGATATAATTTAAAATGGTTTTTTCATGGATCTAATAGGTTTTAGAGACAATAGTTTATTATCATAGATATGTGTGTAGGGATGTAGCATATCTGAAGATCATGGAAATGTGTGCAAGGTTTAGAAATCATATTTGAAGAAATATGTTTCACTTGATGGCTATTATTGTGTTGTTGTTGTTTTTATATTGTGGACAAAGTTGTTGTTGTTGTATATTGTGTATAGAGAGAGTACGTTGCTAATGAGAATAATATTGTTCCAGCTACTAGAGAGTTTGTATTGGTGTTAATGTGTCGCTGGAATAGATTGTATGATTTTGTATGTTGTTGCTAGGAGTTGTATGTTGCGGAGAGATTTTGTTGATGCCATTTATATCTAAGAGGAGAATGTTTGTATTGTTGTTGTTGTGTGTATGATGCTACTAGTCAGAATGTGCTGTTAGGGTTTGAATAGAGAAAGTGAGTTTACATGTGGTTGTTTAGCTAGGGTTTGAGTGAACAGAGGTTATGTATTAGATTGAGTAGAGAAGATTATGTGGGTCCATTGTGTAAATAAATGAAACAAGTTCCTCAATGTTTTGCACAGAGTTTCATGGGCCCAGTTTGAAAATAAATGAAAGGTCGTCCACAAGGATTTGAAGGTTAGGGCCTTTAGTGGCAAGTGGTGGATTCCTTAAGGTGGTGGGTGAAGAAACTATTGGAGGTTGGGGTATTCATAGTTTTGGAAGTGGTGGTTTTCATTAGGTAGTGTATTGGAACAAGTGGTTTCTCGCATTCGTTGCAATTTAGAGTTTGCACACTAGTGGTGGCCAGTGATTGATGTAAATGAAGACTGAATAATAAAGAAGAAGAAGATAACATGAGTTCATTTTTTAATCCCAGAAGGGTTTCCACCTAATATTTGGTATCCTTGTGTGCTTTGATGTTTTTTTTGTTGCTCTAATGGTTCAATCCTACATTTGTTGATTATTTCTCATGTTTTGATTATGCATATGCATCTAATGTTCATATTTGTGTGCTATTAATTAATTAGTGGCTCAGATAATTGTTGAATTAGAGTACAGAAAGAAAATAAATTTTTCCAATATATATTTTGTTTGTGTGTGAGAAGAACATGTACATACACGTATCGTATTTAGGAAAGTCATGTATAAATTCTTCAGCATGCTAAAAGGGAAAAAAAATGTAATTAGTGATCCATTCTGCACTATACTGATTCACCCCCCTCTTAGTATAGTTAAGCTCCCAACAAGAAGTTGATACTTAGGTACAACTTTTATAATTGTTAAGATGACATTATCTCTCACCTTTAGTACTATTGTTACGACCAATTTCATTGGAAACCTTCTGAGCCTCTTTTACTAATGATGGGCTTAAAAAAAATATAAGCTAGAAAATTTTTGGATATGGGATAAAAGGAAATTCCTCTTTGAGACTCTCCTTGCCCCTATTATTTTATATGGATGTAAGGTTGTGGATGTAGTTTCTTGAGAGAGTCATCGAGTTTTATGGAACATATATGATAGTAGTGAATAACCTAAGATATCAATATTAAAGGAAATACAAACTATGTTGTCCTCCTCATCGAAGCAAGCCTTTGTCTCATTAAAATCATGGCTATGACTAAGTACCTTATGTATGAGAAGAGGTTAAATAACAGAGAAGATAAGAGGTTTCCTAAATTGCATTTAATTCTAGCCAAAACCACCATCTTTGGCTCGAAGTAGGGATGACATTAGGTTGCCTAGTCTTAGCTAGACTATTGGGGGATAGAGGGGGGATCATTTTGTAGAATAAGAATACTATTAAAAAATATTGTTACATCAAAATCTAAGGAGAAATTGTGGGGTGATGTAGAGTTTAAGGGAAAAAGGAAACTAATTTATTAGAAGGAGACGATCAACCCAAATTTTGAAAATAAAATTTATCTCTTTGGGTTGACTAGTGTAAAGAAAAAATAAACATTGTTAAAATAAGAAAATATTCTCATTTGCTCCATAGTGAAACTAGCTATTGCTCACTTCTTAAAATATCATGTGTTGAAAATGCGTATTACCTTTGTAACAATTAAAAAGTTTAATATAAAATGCCCTCTCTCTTTAAATTATTCAACTTATACACACATTAAATTTAAATTTCCAAATATTTATCATATTACCAACTTTCTTAACCTTTTAACTCAATAAAATTATAATAATCTTAAAATAACTTCCCTTATAATTTTGAAACATCCATAAAATTTTAAAAAAATATTATTATCATCATCAAAAATTATAATCATAAAAAACAAATATTAATATACTATGATATTTATAATACGACATGACCATAATATTTTCCTATATTAAATATTTCGTTCTAACACTAAAAAAATACTCTCTTTATCCTTTTTTATCCCTTTTAAATGTCTCATATGCTTCACATTTATTTCCATCATCATTATAATCATAAAAAAATAACCATAACAATGACAAACCACCACCACCATCATAATCATGCATGACATGTTATCAACGAGCCTCGGTAATAAAGCAAGGATGAAAAGGCTGTATTTTAAAAAGTTGAGCATATTTATTTTTATTATTAAATAATGTATTGAATTTAAGACGATGAATCGAAGGGATTTCAATTTTAAATTTCATGATCTATAATGTTTTATAATATTGCAAATCACTAACTGAAACTACATTTAATCTAATTCCCATAAAAACATAATTAAAAAAAAAATCGCCATTTTAAAATACATTTTTAATAAATTAAAAAAATATATAATTAAAATAAAATAAAATATTAATAAAGTTTTTTTACAATAGTTTAGTTAGCAATTGTTGTGAAAATGAAATCATTATGTGTGTTTCTAGTCGGGGTGAGAAACAACACAAGTATGTTAGGGGAGGCTGTTACCAGGAATAGTGTTCACTCGAATATGTTATTCCTACTAAGACTAGCAACTATCTTAGAAACAAACAAGTAAAGACTACTTTCGTTTTCCTTTATGAAAATAGATAACAGTGGAACAAAGGACACCAACCTTAGTCTTGCACTTGGTTCCTTACTTGATTCCTCTCCTTCCTAATAAATCTTTGTCGCTTCTTCTTCATCTACCTAGGTTCAAAGAGCACCTATGGAATCAAAGTAGCATAATACTATCGAAGAACAGAGATCTATATTCAGAAATAACATAGGACCAGATATGTATTAACCACACCAATGCATATATAACCAAACATACAAGAATATGGAGGCAAACTCGAATAGATTTATTAATATCAAGAATAGCAAGAGGATTACAACCAATTGTTCTGACCCAGCATCATCCTCCAGCAAGAAAGCCCTTCTTCACCTCAAGTAAAGCTTATATCACCCAACACTATGAAGTTTCACTAGAAAACCAACAACACTTCTCTACAACATACAAGATTCCAGCCTCCAAACCCTGGATCTCTGGGATGAGAGATCCATATATAGATATTTGCAAAGGTGTGAGTCAGCTATGGGTTTTTTGATTAGTGCCTTCTCTCTGATAGTTCTTGATTCCACTTGGAGATTTCATTGATCTCTTACTCATCCTTGAGCGAATTCTGAGAGGCAAGTGTCACATGAAAAGTTTCTAGAAGATTCCTTGATCATCCACTTAGCAAATTGTCTCTGCCACTTGTCTATTCTCATCCATTGCACCATGTAGAAGGACATTTCAGTATGCATCGCACCTCCTGTGTGTATTAGGTGAGATGCATTGCACCCTCTGCACTGGGCATTCAGTATGGTCTAGTTTTGACCATTTCGGAGCAGTTTTTAGTGGAAAACTTCTAGGAGATGATGTAATCAGCGGACCTTGTTCCTTTAGGTAGTGAAGCAACACTTTTAGGGACTTAGGAGCCCTAAGTTTATGGACATTTATGATTGGGGTTGCGGTGCCCAAAAATGTCTATACCAGTTTCCCCCTAAAGCATGAGGTCGTTAATCTTTTGATGGTGGGTGAAATGCTTTATCATGAGGATCCAAAGTTTTTTCGAGCTGGGAGGCGACCTGTAATAAGATACAATACAATACATTATCTTCATAATATTTTTATGATCTAGCTGAGGCGGGCATTCCCATGCTCAACTTTATAAATTCATTTTCATGTACATAGGACAGACAATCGTCTGTGTGGCAGACTGATGATTCGGACTTATCATCCTTTGATTTGGATGATCATCTCTTTGACAATGATGTACATTTGATGTCTCTATATTCCTGAATATATCACAGCGCGGATGGATGAAACTAGATCCGGGGTCTTTAAAACTTGTTCAATCTTCACTTGGAGTACAAGTCGATCCATGTGAAAAAATGTTCTGGAGTCGAACATGGAAAGAAATCGCCTGATTGCCAGCCAATGATGTATGTTGTTAACAGGTGCAAGATGAATCACCAATAATGACAATGACCCTCAAGGTACTACAGTACAATTCGCGTGGTGTGAAAAAGGACTTGGCATCGAGCACCACGTAAAATCTCTCGGTCGAAGGCCCTTAATGTAAACCTATCGTTGAAAGTGAAAAACTTGCCATTGAGGCATGCACGCTTCAAAGTACTGAAAGGGTTGTTCCTAGGTTGAATTCTTGCATAACGAGCTGATGTTGACAAGAAGTTACCCGTCGTAGGAGGGCCCTAATGAATCCCACATCTACCACACGGAACAAAGCAAATGATTTTGGAGGTGAAAATGATCTGATGATACAGGGTTCAGGGTGGCAGTCATGAAAGAATGGAGCGTGAATGTATTGCAGTGGGTGAGACAACAGGTGAATTTCTCTGAGTGACTTCTCTTGAACATATCGGCGAC
>APFE031585368.1:168964-204630 GCA_000404065.3 Pinus taeda | reverse complement strand
ACTGGTAGCTATCTTAGAAACAAACAAGTAAAGACTACTTTCGTTTTCCTTTATGAAAATAGATAAGAGTGGAACAAAGGACACCAACCTTAGTCTTGTGCTTGGTTCCTTACTTGATTTCTCTCCTTCCTGATAGATCTTTGCCGCTTCTTCTTTGTCTGCCCAGCTTCAAAGAGCACCTGTGGAATCAAAGCAACATAATACTATTGAAGAACAGAGATCTATATTCATAAATAACACAGGACCATATATGTATTAACCACACCAATGCATATATAACCAAACATACAAGAATATGGAGGAAAACTTGAATAGCTTTATTAATATCAAGAATAGCAAGAGGATTACAACCAATTGTTCTGACCTAGCATCATCCTCCAGCAAGAAAGCCCTTCTTCACGTCAAGTAAAGCTTAGATCACCCAACACTATGAAGTTTCACCAGAAAACCAACAACACTTCTCTACAAGATACAAGATTCCAGCCTCCAACCCCTGGATCTCTGGGATGAGAGATCCATATATAGATTTTTGCAAAGGTGTGAGTCAGCTCTAGGTTTTTTGATTAGTGTCTTCTCTTTGATATTTCTTGGTTCCACTTGGAGATTTCTTTGATCTCTTACTCATCCTTGAGCGAATTCTGAGAGGCAAGTGTCATATGAGAAGTTTCTAGAAGATTCCTTGATCATCCACTTAGCGAACTATCTCCGCCACTTATCTATTCTCATCCATCACACCCTATAGAAGGACTTTTCAATATGCATCACACCTCCCATGTGTATTAGGTGAGATGCATCACACCCTCTACACTGGGCATTTAGTATTGTCCAGTTTTGACCATTTTTGAGCAGTTTTTAGTGGAGAAATTCTGGGAGATGATGTAATCAGCTGACCTTGTTCCTTTAGGTAGTGAAGCAACACTTTTAGGGACTTAGGAGCTCTCAATTTATGGACATTTAGGATTGGGGTTGCAGTGCCCAAAAATGTCTATAACAGAGGCTGAGCAGACAGTATGACGTTCGTCTTCAGGTGAGCCATTTCAAGTGATATGATGCATGGTGAAAGGAATGACGTAGGTTATAGCATGTGGCATTGTTCAGAAAAAACAATTGAGAAGGAGCCTAGATGTTGTAGAGCTTGCCACTTCATCGGCATATGGTGTATTTGGTTCCTAGATATGGAGGTTGGACGAATGTTTTCTCTACGACAGAGTATGCATGGGTATTATTGTCACATGTCATACCATCTTATATTTGTGTCAAATGGTCATATTTTTCATCCTTGGTGCATCCTTGGTTGACTAAAGGAAGAGCCAAAATCTAAGAGTCAATGTTCAGAGGCCGAGATCTAGAAGGGAGCCAAAAAAGAAGAGCTAGAATTTGGAGGTCGAAATCAAATGGGAGAGCTGAAAATGGAGAGTCAAAATGGAAGGCCGACCATTGGGCAGTGATTTTCAGAATGGCAGATATCAGATATAGGTTCATAATATTAGGGGCTAATATCAAAAGGGCTGACAGAAAGGCATATCGAGACTTTGGGTTATTGGAAGTCAGAACATAAGAGACCACGATGGTCTATTTAAAGGTGGACCCACAAGGGAATATCAGAGTAGGCAGTTAGAAGGAACGTATATTGGAAACTTAGCAGGTTGGACCTTAGAGTAGAGTGATATCAGAACCTCAGAGTTTCATAACTCCTTAACAATTGAAATTCTTTGAAAAGTGCAAAGGTTGTCGAGAAGAGCAAAGACAAAGGAAATTGTTGAAAAACCAAGGACCCAAGGGACCCTTTCTCTCTCCTCGAAGAGGACACATGGCAAGAGGTGATTGACCCTGAGAAGCTTACGAGATAGACAACGTCAGCATGACATGGTGGTACAGTGGACACATGGCAGTCCGTTTCAACATTTTTAGGTGGCTTGGTGGGGAAAATCCTTATGACACATGTCACCACTCGGGAGGCACCACGTGGAGATGATGACCTCAACATGACAACATCTCAGAGGTCAGCATGTCATAGGGAAGAGATTTTGAAACTCCCATGTATTTGAAAATCTAAAAAATTTGTGATGAAAGGGGCTTCCAATGTGGATTGGCACATGGTCATGGGAGATCTAAAGAACCCAGAGCAGAGACAGGGTTGAGCACCCAAGTGCTATGGAGAATATTTGGGATGTAGCTTTAGAACTCCTTTGTAATTGCCTTTCATAAAAGCTACGATTATCAGGAGCTCCGATGTTGGATATTGTTTGGTCATAGGGGATCAAGGGGACAAGGGCATATAACAAGCTTCAACACCTATTGCTATGAATATTCCATGTGGAAAGTGTTTCGAAGATCAATTTTCGGAGGGAGAAGACATCATAACTCCATTCTAGTTACAATTTGAAAAAGCTATGAAGTGAGGTGCTTATGATGTTGAATAACGTTTGATTGTGGAAACCTAAAGAACCATGGGTGAGAGGAGATAACCCTAAGAGATAGGGCCTTGACAGGAGCCTGAAGGCTTTTAACCCCTAAGCACCAAGCCATTGGTCATGGCACCCAATTCTATGGTGGAAATGCGATAAGGAGGCTAATAGAAAAGGGGTTCAAGGCATCAGAATGTTATGATTTCATAATGTTTCTTTTAAATAGAGTTACGATGGATGAAGGCTATGATATTGCAACACCTAAGTTCTATACTAGTGGTCACAAGAAGCGGTTCCATGGAGAAAAAAAGTAAGAGGGATAAGAACCAAAGGGAAAAAGGAACAATAATTTTTTGAGTTTGTAATGTCATTTTAACGTAGAGTTACGATATGTTGCTATCCAGAAGTTGTACTATGGTAATATTAAGGGATGTATTGGGGTCCAATACTGAAATACAGAGAGTGTGGGAGATGGATGGGTTGGAAGCTAAGTTACCGAGCACCTTCAACACCACCTCACCCAATCATGACCAACTCCAAAGTGGAAAATTAAACAATTAGAGAGAGAAAGCAACAAAGGAATCGACAATGGAGATATTTTGCTATGTGAATCATGACACCTCATATTTTTCATGTTTTGTTAATTTTCCATTTTCAAGAAAAGAATCAAATCTGTTATGTAAATAATTTGGATAAGTATGCTAATGGCACACTCCATTAGTTGTGCAGTTCATACTGTGTGGATTTGAAGATATTTTGTAATTGTTCTCATTTTGGTTCTCCCTATAAAGAGGGAGGATTTTTTTTTTTAGAGTTTCCCAAATTCTATTCTCAGGGGTTATGAATTCTTTCTTTTTAGCAGTTCTGAATTCTATTTTTAGAGGAGGTTCCAAGTTTGGTTCTATTTTCTTGTTCCAGGGGCTGTGTTGGTTTTGCAAATTTTACAAGTTTAGGCATGTAGTAGGTAATTTATTTTTGAAGATTAGCGAAGAATGTTTCTAGTGATTCTAAGCATTGGGATATGTAGTATGTGTTCTACCTTTGTGTGTAATTTCATATGTGTATTTTCTTCTCCAAAAATTGTGTAATTGTAGCTATTGATTTAGTCTTAAGTCACATATTTACTTATGTTATGTAATAATTGATGGTACTTATGAGTTTGTAGATTCATCTATGCTATGTAATAAAAAAAGGTACCTGTGAGATTTCGGATCTAGTTATGTTATGATATAGTAGATAATACCTATGAGACATTGAGTTGAAAGCCTTAAAATGTGCTTCATAATTTATACACTTCATTCCTCTTATCTTGTTATGTTTCTACTGATATTTGTTGCATATGATTTTGTATTTATCCAACCCTTTGCACCATGTTCCTCTCTTATGTTTCTCCTTTCCATCCCCACTGCAGCAACAAAGTTAAGCTTCATTATATGTGTGTAGACCACCATACTTGGAAATTTATTCTTAGGAGGATATATATTGTTTATGTGTATGTTTGAATCTACCTTTGTTAAAGGTAATTGAACCAACTTTAAAATAATTTTACATTTATCTCTTGAGAAACAATTAATTATCTTCAAGAGACACTAAGATGTCCTAGGCAGTGACCTCTCCTCAACTCGAGGGGTTGTCTCTAGGAGTGACAACATCTTTTGGTGTCGAATCAAAAACTTTTCCCTAGATTTGACACTTGTACAACCCTTGGTTAGGTGAGCAAGAGGGGGTGTGGGTTGAAGATCTCTCACCTTGGCGACTCCACTGTTTAAATCTCCATTTGATCATCTCGGCTTTCAAAAGGCCTCATACTCGCTCTGACACTTCTCGACAGAAAAATATCCATATATTTGACGCTGAGATCTCTCAGGTAAAGGGGTTTCAAAATGGCTCTTCCAGCATTCTTGGCCAACAAATTTGACCCATTAGAGTTTTCTTCCATCATTGGTTACTCCCATCATGTTCCTCCATTTCAAGAATGGTCTACATATTTGCCTAGGTTCAATGGAAGCATAGATGGAAGCACGAACCAACAGCTTAAATACTTTCATGAATTCATGAAGTAACGGAGTATTTTTCCATGAATATGTGAAAATGAAATTGTTCATGTATTATTTCGATAAGGATGCTAGGGTTTGGTACAAAACATTACCTCATGGCAACATATCTTCTTTAAAGAGATTTCACATAACATTTAGTTATTTTTATAAAATATTATATCTACCATCTTCTTTGTTTCAAGATTGCTATGAATATTTTAGTCTTGAAAATCTTTCCAAGAATAATGATGCTATTGAAGATATTTGTGGAGTTCAAATCCAAGAAACAATATATGTGCATCAAGAAGCATTTCCCAACAATGAAGAAAAAGGAGAAGTAGACATTTTTAAGCTGGAAATAAATCCTTTGAGATAGAATTTTATCGAACTGGATGGTTATCCTTTATATGATTTGTATGACTCAAATGGGGAGTTGGGTGTTATAGAACCACGAAGTTCCTAGTCATGGGAAGCTACTCAAAAAGAGGAAGTTGACATTGGGGTTATCAAAGAGGCTCTATTTTATGATTTACATCCTTCAGTGAAGAACAAGGTATTAGAATATGCCCCAAAGAACCACAAGAGGAAAATAATTCTTAGAAAATAAAGAAAACCTTTTATTTTGAGTATATATCAATGGATGTCAATCCGTTTTACTGGCCCATGTTTATACCTACCTCTGTTTTTGAAGTTCAAGAAGCTAGTAATAAAGTTGATGAAGATTCTCCGATTTATGATTCACATGATTTAGAGGAGGATGAGATTGTTGCATATTTTCAAATGGACTTTCCTACCAACAAGTGGGGAGAAGATTACCGACAACAAATTCTTCAAGAAGAGCCCAAAGTTGAAGAGCCAAGAAGTGTCTGTGGCTACTTGTTATAGAAAGATTCATGCCTAAAAAATGTTCAAGAATTGGAGGAAGCTGTAAATTTTTCTCGTCAGTTCTATGATCCAGTAGCTGACTATATGGCATATTTCTTTAGCTAACAACAAGTCTCAATTATGGGTTATGTATTAAAATTTTTACTGAAAATTCCACATGGTGCATGCCTGTTTTAATAGCTAACTTTCTAGAGAACAATATCATAAGCTCTAGTAACAAATGTTGGGCTAGTATCATTGGAAGGTTGACTTCACTTGGGTGAATTGAGACTTAGACATAAGTAGGAGTTCTACATAAATAAGCTCACTATGTGAGTATTTAATTTCCAGTTTTTAGAAGTTGTAGTTCTGCATTTCAAATATTATGAGGAGAGGACTTCCAACAAATAAAGTTTTGGGGAGATTTTTTGGTTTTAAAGGTTTAATATTTTTTGCTCCATGCCCAATGGTGAAGGCTACTAGTCTACAAATTGTCAACACCTTGCTAGTAAGGCATTGTTCCCAATTGGAGCCAATGTTGTCACCTGTCATACCATCCTATATTTGTGTCAAATGGTCCTATTTTTCATCCTTGGTGTAGAGAAGGACAGGTGCATTTTTGGTTGACTAAAGGAAGATATGAAATCCAAGAGCTGAAGTTTAGAGGCTGAGATATAGAAGGGAGTCGAAAAAGGAGACCTAAAATTCAGAGGTAGAAATTAAAAGGGAGAGCCAAAATGGAAGGTCAACCAACGGGGGATGATTCTTGGAATGGTGGATATCAGAGATAGGCTCAGAATATCAGGGGCCAATATCACAAGGATCGAAAGAAATGCATAGAGGGACTTTAGGATATCGAAGGTCAAAACATAAGAGACCTTGACAACCTATTTAAAGGCAAGCCTGAAATGGAATATCGAAGCAGGAAGTCAGAAGAAAGGTATATCGAAAACTTGGCATGTTGGACCTCGGAGTGAAGTGATATCAAAACCTCATAGTTTCATAACTCCTTAACAATTGAAATTCTTTAAAGAGTGCCCAGGTTGCCGAAAATAGGAAATACAAAGGAAATCATTGAAAAATAAAGGACCCTAGGGACCCTTTCTCTCTCCGGCAAGAGGACACATGGCAACAATTAATTGACCTCAAGAAGCTGACGAGATAGATGAAATGAACATGACATGGTAGTATGATGGACATGTCGCCATCTGTTTTAGTGTTTTTAGGTGGCCTAGTGGGGAAAATCTATGCGACATGTGTCATCACTCGGGAGGCGCCACATGGAGATGATGACCTCAACATGATGACATCTCAGAGGTTGAAATTTCAGAGGGAAGACATTCTAGAACTCCGGTGTATTTTCAAATCTAAAAAATTAATGATGTTGGAGGCTTCTGATGTAGGTTGGCACATGGTCGTGGGAGATCCAAAGAACCCAAAGTAGAGAGAAGGCTGAGCACCCAAGTGCTATGGAGAATATCGAGGATGTAGCTTTAGAACTCCTTTGTAATTGTATTTCGGAAAAGTTATGATTGTGGGGAGATCTAATGTTGGATAACGCCTAGTCATTAGGAATCAAAGGGACAAGGGCTTAGAGTAAGATTCAACACCTAGTGCTATGAAAATTCCATGTGGAAAGTGTTTCATAGGTTAGTTTTCAAAGGGAGGAGACATCGTAACTCTGTTCTAGTTACAATTTAAATAAAAAATAAAAAATGGGAGGTGCATCTGATGTTGATTAGTGTTTGATTGTGGAAACCTGAAGAACGAAGGGCGAGAGAGGATAACCCTAAGAGATAGGCCCCTAACAAGAAGTCAAAGGATTTAGCACCCAAGTTCCAAGCCACTAGTCATGGCACCTGATTCTATGGAAAAATATGATAAGGAGGTTAAGAGAAAAGGGGCTAAAGACGACATAATGTTATAATTTCATAATGTTTCTTTTAAATAGAGTTATGATGGATGAAGGCTCCAATATTGTAGCACCTAAGTGATATACTGGTGGTCGCAAGCAATGGACCCATTGAGAGAAAACAAGAAGGGGGCTAAGAGTTAAGTGGCTAAAGGAATCAGAATTTTATGAGTTCATAATGCCATTTTAATGTAAGGTTATGATATGTTGCAACCCGAAGTTGCACTATGGTAATGTTAAGAGATGTATTGGGCTCTGATACCGAAATAAAAAGAGTATGGAATATGGATGGGTTGACAACTAGGTTACCAAGAACCTTCAATGTCACCTCACCTCATCACGACCAACTCCAAAAGGGAAAATTAAATAGTCAGAGAGAGAAAATGACAGAGGAATCAACAATGGAGATATTTTGTTGTGTCAATCATGACACCTCATATTTTTCATGTTTTATTAAATTTTTCACTTTGAAGAAAAGAATCAAGTCTATTATGTAAATCATTAGGACAACTAGGCTAATGGCATGCTAAGGGAGCTGTGTAGTTCAGATAGTTGTGGATTCAAAGATATTTTGTAATCATTCTCATTTTGGTTCTCCCTATAAAGAGGGAGCAAGAAATATTTTCAGAGGTTCCCAAATTCTATTCTGAGGGCTTCCAAATTATGTACTTTTAGTGGTTTTGAATTATGTTTTCAAAGGAGGTTCCAAGTTTAGTTCTATTTTCCTGTTCCAGGGGCTGTATTAGTTTTTCATATTTCGCAAGTTTAGGACTGTAGTAGGCATTTCATTTTTGAATATTAATGAAGAATTTTTCTAGTGATCCTAAGCATTAGGATATGTAGTATGTGTTCTACCTCTATGTGTCATTTAATATATGTATTTTCTTTGCCATAAATTTTATAATTGTAGTTGTTGGATTCACTCTTAAGTCACATATTTAATTATGTTATGTAATAGTTGATGGTACCTATGAGATTGTTTATTTATCTATGTTATGTAATAACATACCTGTGATATTGCAAATTTACCTGTTTTATGATATATTAGATAGTACCTATGAGACATTAAGTTGAAATCCTTAAAATGCGCTCCATTATTTTGGCACTTCATTCCTTTTATCTTGTTATGTTTCTATTGGGATTTTTTAAATAGGATCATGTGTTTATCCATCCCTTTGCACGAGGTTATTCTCTTATGTTTCTCCTTTCCATCTCCACTACAACAAAAAAATTAAGTTGCATTATCTATGTGTAGGCCACCAAACTTGGACATTTATTCTCGAGAGGATCTATATTGTTTATGTGTATATCTAAATCTACCTCCGTGAAAGGTAATTGAACCAAATTTAAAATTAGTTTACATTTATCTCTTGAGAAACAATGAATTATCTTCAAGAGACACTAAGATGTCCTAGGCATTGACTTCTCCTCAACCTAGGCGGTTGTCCCTAGGAGCGACAACAAGTACGTTTCTTGTGCATGCTAGTGAGCCTAAACATTCTGGCACTAGTAGGAGTAGAATGGGTGTCGTTTGTGAGGATTATTAGTGGAGCTCGAACACTGGAGGGAGAAGTGTGGGATCTTGGCGAGTTTGAATTGAGGAAATCATCGTGAAATTTTGAGGAAACTACAATTGAGAACCACCGAGTTATAGGGATAGGACTTACCCTCGATGAACTCTGTTGTGCCCGAATGGAAATTTTGATAGAAGGTTAATTTTATGCTTCTCTTATTTTCTCTTAGGGATACGCATGGTCTCACTTCTAGGCCTCCCTGATGGACTTCTTTGTAAGAGAGGGTGGTGCTTGGAGCTAAGGCTATCTGATAGAGTGCAAAGGTGCCCACTTTAGACATCTTCCTTGACATCTAGATCGTGTGGAGGGTTTTCTCATAGAAAATTTGGAAAACTTATTTGATAGCGAGCTCACTCAATACATCTGGGCATGTAGTAATGACTAGGTGGTCAGGGTCCCCTTCTAGAGCGAGGTCAATAAACTAGGCCAAGTGGAGTGGAGCAATACTCTTGGCAAAGGATTCTGGTGAGAAGGGTTCCTGAGAACTATTCAATGACAACATGGGTGGGTTGGTAGTGCCATTGGCCCTTAGGTTTAGGCTGGCGAATGGGTAAGATGTGTGGCTGAGTGAGTGGAAGAAGAGGAAGCGGTCGTGGAAAGGGAGGGATATCTTGAAGGAGCCCAATATCTAGGTCGTGTGTTGCAGTCGTCAACACTAGCATCCATAACAGAGCAATTGAGGGATATTCATGCTAGCCTTGACATAATTCACCAACAAAGGTACAATGATAGGAATGAAACTATAGCATATATTAATGATGTCCAATTTACATAGGGAGAGATCGTGAAACAACTTGCTTCGGTCAACCATAGCAAGCGCAAATTAGATGAACGACTGGACGAGATTGGGGCAAAGTTGGTCCATATAGACTATCATGTGCATGAAGGACATGACCTTCCTACAAACCTGAGAGGAACTCAAGCTCCAAATCCCCCTCTATGAAATGGTTTATGTTGGATGTTTTTTGATTGTCAGTGTTTTGGATAATCTGGTTAGTTTGTAGTTGGTATTTTTGTAACAACTGGTTTTATTTATCTAGATCTTGCAATAATTTTTGGGTAGCAAATCCGGTTGGAGTGAATCCAGGAGAGTAACAGGTTTTTTGGATTGTAGGATGTAAGTTTTTGAAGAACTAGTGAAAGTGCCTCGATTGAGAAAAAAGGTGTTATGTACCACAAGATTTCGGGTTCAAATCCATAATGTTTACCCATGGTTAGGTGTGTGTTAGAGGTGACATGGTTCACCTAAGGATTATAGTGGTAGCCTGCTGAGGCAGCGTGATTCATGGGATTATAGTGGTAGCATACTAGAGAGCGCTGCTCACCTAAGGATTATGATGGTAGTATGTTGAACCAACGTTCACTTAAAAATTGTAATTATAGTGGTCAAAAACCCACTTGTAAATTCTTATGATATTGAAAAACAAAATTAGTTTCTTAATAATTATATTTTTTAAATATTAAATATAAATGATTTATTTTTAATTAAAATAATTTAAATTTTGAGTAATTGATAATGAAGATAAATTAATAATGTTAATATCATCTGTTATTTTTTAAACTAAAATCTTGAATACAATATAATTTGGGAACTGTTACTATTATATTAAAATCCAAAGATATTACTAGACATCTATATTTAAAATATAAATACGATTTTGATGTCAGAATGGATTGAAAAAACATTTAAAATATATATTTTTTTAAACTAAAATGTTGAATACAATATAATTCGGGAACTATTACTATTATATTAAAATCCACAGATTTTATTAGACATCTCCATTTAAAATATAAATACGATTTTGATATCTGAATTGATTGGAAAAACATTTTATTTCTGATTATGCAGATTTTCACAGTTATTTTATTGTTGATGCAGATTTTTTTAAGATAAAAACTATGGAGAGTTTCGATATTTTGGAAATTGGGTAGAGTTTTAAAAATATAAAAAAGTTTAGAAACTCTGTAGAGTTTCTGAAATTCTCTAAAATTTTGGAACTTGACGTGTTTTTCATCTTCATGATTTGCATTATTAAAAATCGCAGTCTAACTAGCCCGAGTAATTGTCTGGAAAGTTATGGAAATTTTGGTCATATTTAAAGAAAATCTCGCAAGGATTTTTGTAAATCCAAGTTATAGTTGTTAAACTTCAAAATTTTAGGTGCCCTAGGCATTTTTTATGGTGCTGAATCAATTTCCACCATCAAAAACACGATTCAAACACTGCCTCTACAATATTTTTTGAATTTTTTTTGCCCTGATTCTAACCACTTTTAACTGTCCAGACAATTCCTCCACCTAGTTAAACAATCCCTTCTGCGTGGTTAAACAACTCCTTAACAAAACGTTTGATTTTTCCACTATGAGAACAAGATGAAAACAATAAATCTCCTTTGTATATAGTGTTTATATATAACTTAAAATAAAGCTATAAAATAAATAGTTTGTTAATGAGCATTAAATGTATATCTCTTCACTTTAACATTTTGGTAGGTGACTAATCCAATAATAGACGTTTGGCAAGTCAATTATTTAACAATAGAAATATGCAATCCAAGTTCATGTATATTGTATATAGTGTTTACTTATAGCTTAAAATAAATAGCTTACTAATAAGCATTAAATGGATGGTTGTATATATCTTCATTTTAAGATTTTTGTAGATCAGTAATACAACAGTAGACATTTGGGAGGTCAATTATTCAACAATAGAAATATACAATCCAAGCTCATTTAATTTAATGTACATGGCGGACTGTATCATATTTTCCTCGCTTCACATTATTGCATTTTGAACGAATTAGCAGATCATGTCATGCTGTTGGGAATGGTCATGTGATATGAGGGGCCACCGAAAGAGATTCTGAGGGACTGATCTGGGATCAACAGGAACTAAAAAATGATGGCTTCCGTCTACATTCATGGAACGATATCAATATGTGCCCCACACAGAACGTGCACATAAGTACGTCGATTTCATAAAAAATAAGGAGATTCGCCCATCATGGTTTTTTATCTGCGATCAAACATAACTTGATACTATAGCAATTGCAGGTTGTCATCACCCATCACATTTTGTATGGAACATGAAATAACATCCGAGTGGGATGGTCGGCTTGAAGGACGACTGCATTCTGATAAGTCGCAGGCCATACATACTTCAGTGACTCAAACATGAACGAATGGGTGATTTGATTTGAAGTTTGACTGTTTGTCCATTCACTCATAAATTTATTCTTCCAAAAGCAAATCTTTAGGAGTTGGTACTGAAACACGAATGAGATAATTTGATTTGACTCTGTATGGATTTTGAAGTTTGACGGTTTGTCCATTCATTCATAAATTTATTCAAAGCTTTAGTAGTTGGTACTGAAACATGAATGGGATGGCTTGATTTTACATTCATTTGTATGGATTTTGGAGTTTTGACTGTTTGTCAATTTATTTATATAAAAGCTGAGGAATCAGAAACCATTCTTCATTTCATGAACACAAGTGCTTAGGATAATCACTGTAGTGGTTTGTCCGCATTTCGTTTTTTATTTGAAAAATAACAGATTCTCCATATGAAGTGGATATATTGCAAATTGTAAACAGAAGTGTGTATACATCATATGGATATATTGCAAATTGTAAACAGAAGTGTGCATACATTTAATCCTAGGGACAAGTATATGTTTTCTATGTTGGTAAACAATGACTATAGAACATTAACGAAAGGCGAATCCTTCCTTGGATGAAGATGGTTACAAAAAATCTATATAGTTGATATTTTACAATATCCATTTAGTTTCAGACCCAAACCCTTTAAGAGTGACTATGTAAACTGTGCGTTCCACATAGATTGAAAAATAAAGCACCGTCATCTCTTTCACATGGATTTATCAAATAGAAAAAGTAAAAGTGATTATATATATAAAAAGTAAAAGTTATATATATATAGAGTAAAGATTCTGACAAAATCTATCTCTGATTATACTCTTTTGTCTTTACTATTTTATTCTTTAATTTGGTGTTTATAAAATATATCATTGCTGGTATATTGACCAATTTTTTTGAACATAATATTTAAGTATAACATTAATTATAAATGTAAAAAGGAGAAGAATGATATATATATAATTTAAAAAATAAAAATTTATATTTATTAATAAATGTGTTATCAACTGAAGTATAGCATGATTATACTCTTTTGTTTTTACAATTTTATTTAACATAATATTAAAGTATAACATGTAATGATAAATGTAAAAAGGATATATATATATATATATATATAATATATATATTATATATATATATATAATATATATATATAATATATATAGAATATTGATACTTAATAAATAAAATATCTATTATCAATTGAAGTATAGTATTGTATATAAAATATTTATTATAAATCTAATTTTCAAAACTAATTAGAAGTAAACTATATAATTTAATGGATACAAAAGAGTTTAAAATTAAAATTAGTGTTTATTGCTAAGTATCCTGTTTCTTAGAACTTTTTATATTTATGTTATATAACTTCAATGTCAATTAAAATGTAAATTTGTATACCAAATATATTTGTTATTAACTTTAATTAATAATTACAGTTTAATTTTTTAATTTAAATGTAGAACTTTTAGAAAATAGAATTTATTTATTTTGGAATAAGATTTTTAAAATCTTAATTTAGTTATTGATAATTATTGGTGAATGTTAGATATTTAATTTCCACACAATATTTTAGAATATTCTTAAAAGTAGTCATATCAAAAGTTGAGATTAATTTCAAAATTAGTTATGCCTTTTTTACTTTTTTAATTAAATTGATAAAATAAAAAAATGTCATGTGAACATGAATTATGGTTTTTTAAGCATGGGGTATTAGTAAGCTATGATATTATAACAAATCCTATCTATAAGTTAAGAATACCCAAAATAAAGTGAAAGGTGAATCTCGATATTTTAAAAATCTTACTAAAAGTTCATTTTAAATGTATATATATTTAAGTTAGATATTAATTTTTAAATATTTGATTATAATAATAAATAATTTCAAATAAAGCTCTAATTTAATAGTTTTTATGGTTTTTTTAATCTTAACCATATGAATGTATTATAAGACAAATCATTTAAATTATATTTCTATGCTAATTATAATATATTATAAAATTGATTTAATCATTTTTAATATTGATATTTTATAATTTCAATATCAATTAAAATACAAACTTGTGAGTAATAATATTGGTTAAACTCAATTAATAATAAAAACTAACTTATATAATTATGATTGAACTTAATATTAAATTAAGTTTTTAAAAAATAAAATGCATTTGAAATGTTTGTTTTTTAATAATGGAAGAATAATATTGAAATTTTATATAATTCAAAATTGACCTATATGGTGTTATGAGGGACAACACAATTGGTTAATTTGAGAAATGTGGAATTGTTGAAACTCAAAAGACCCTGTTCAAAGGTTCACTCGAAGTTACATTTTTAAATTTATATTTATTTAAAAATTAGTATTTAATGTAGGATATATTTTTATTGGGGCATGAGGTGCTTTATAACTCAACATGGGGAGATGTTGCACTATTTGTAAATGAGTGTAAATATTTAAGAGTGTCTTAATATGGGAGAGATGTTTTAGTGTCCATAAAATCATCCTATACCCATATTAACTCCAATCTATGAAGGGCTTAGAGGAATCAATTTATAGTGACTCTAAAAAGAGATTTGATCCCATTTCACTTTAAAAAGATATTTGATCCCTATAGGCCCTTGGTAGATCCGGAGTTAAGATGGATCCAAGCTGGTCTTCCCCCATTAAAGAGTCTTTTTCTCTTAAATAGGCTATATTCCACATGGATATCATGGTTTGATAACATGGTTGAATAATATGAGTGAATACCATTGATCAATAACTTGTTTTTATTTTAACATATGATTATTTTTATTTTTATTATTTTATTATGTTTTTTTACATAGTAGGACAAGACATGACACCACATTACCATATCTAGGACAAGAGCATTACAACATCTTTTCATACTAGGCTTGATAGCACTTCTGAGCACAATGAAGCATTAAATCAAATATAATAATAAAACTTAATGTAGGCACAATTAAAAAATCAATAAAATCAATAAATCGTTTAATTAAGTTTATTGTATTATAAATTGTTTTTACTAATAAAATGATAAACTATTTTTACTATTAAAAAATTATAATATGCATATCACTTTAAATTAAATTTAAGTAAATAATAATCTATATTTGTAACCATGAATATTTTATAATATATAATTAATAAATATGTAAAAACTTCATAAATTAAATTAATAAAGATCTAATTAAATATAAAAATATTTTTACAATAATGAATGTTCCCAATGTCATGAAGTGGTTGATGGAGGAGGCAGGACGATGAGGCAAAACCTTGAGTAGGAGGATGTTAGAGGGAAGGAGGACGTACTTCAAGGAGGTCAGACGCCCAGTGGTAGGCGACAGAAAGCAACAGACACTCAGGTCGTACCTGTCACCATAGAAGGATGCCTCAGGAATGATGAAGGAAGTGAATGGTGTTATAGGGTAGCATTGTTTCAAGAGAGGGGTTTACTATTATTCTCATTGGTTTTACTCTTGTTTTCATCCCTCGGCTACACGTGCCCAGCGAAGAGTTTTAACAACTATTTTTATGATGGTGATTTACCCTATAGACATGGATGGGTATAATGATCAAGCAACGAGATTTTGTCGACCTGTAGCTTGCACTAGAGGATATCCTATCAATTTGGGGGTTGGATATTACTGAGTAGAATCTAGAGAAGTTCATTCATCCAAGTAGGCCTCCACTAGGAAATACAAGAGGCTCGACAATGGATTGGAGCCAGGAATGAAGATTAGAGTTTCTGGAGGATACACCCTATGATTCAAAGGGGGAGGTATGGGGTTCTGAGAAGAAACATTAAGAGAGATAGGAACCAACAACTTTCTCATTGAGCTTTGTAGTGGAGGTGGTGGTGGGAAGTCAAGTATGTCTAAAAAACCTTGCTTATTTTCATGCACTAGGTCTTTTTTTGAAGGACTTGAAGATATTTTCATTGGTAGCAACTTTAGGGGTAATGAGGAGTTAAAATCACGTTTGATAGCAGATTTGGGACACCCGGAAGTGGTAAGGGGAAACAATTTGAGAGTGCTCTTGCATGCAAGAGGCAACTGAACCAGAAGGCTGGTGCGTCCAAAACCTATCATGGAAACCCTTCTTCTTCAAAGGTAACAGAAGAAGCCCCATTATAGGGTTTATGGGGACATTAGGTTCATGAAGATCATGAACCTAGGTAACAAAATTAGGTTCATGAAGATCAGGAAGCTTGACAATTATCTAAATGTCATGCTTTCTCTAAATTTTTATTTCCAGAATTAAAAAAGAGGTATGATCTTAGGCCTAGGCCTTGTCTTGGGAGACCTCCTAAGGAAACTCTAATAATTGAACCATGCACCAAAATTGTTGAAGCTCAAACAACTCTTAGTCAGCCTTTAGATCAGTCAATTGATACTACCCAAATTGGTAAAAACATTTTGACTACATTTAATGTTGAAAAAGAATTAGAGAGGGTTAAGATCCCAATTCCACTATCAGAACTTTCTAAAAACCATGGTTACAAAAGCCAAGTCACAAAATGGATACAAAATACCTCGATCGATGCTCAAGGTGTTGTCATAAGTTTGCAAGATGGAAAACTAGAAATAGTTTTTGGCCCTAGTTCATACATGATAGATGAGATAGTGCCTCCTTTCTATGTAACTCTTAAAACAAATGATTCCATGTTCTATAATTGTATGCTTGATTCAGGATCATCACACAACCTTATCCCAAAATCTATCATGAACCATTCGAAACTCAACATAACTAGATCCTACCATGACCTGTACAACTTTGATTCTAAAAAGGTTCCCTATTTAGGATTGATCAAGGATCTAGTGGTTACCCTTGCTCAAATTCTAGTGAAAAGTGTAGTACTTGATATTGTTGTCATAGATATCCCTCCCAAGTTTGGAATGCTCCTTTCTAGGTCTTGTTGTGCCAAATTAGGGGGAGCTCTACTTATGGATATGTATATGCTACTATTCTTGTATATGGAGGAGAGAAATTAAGATATTATAAAGACGTAAGATTTGTACATACTGTTTGTAAGACTGACTAGCCAAGGAACCATCCATTTTATGCAATAGATCAAGGCTTTGGTTGTTTTCAACTCACTCCAAACCAACATAAAGCTCAAGTCAAAATTGAAGAGGTAGTTGAAAGTCATGAACTGAACCAAACTAATATTTGGAAATTGTTCTCTGATGGATGTTGCGCTAAGCATGGGGCAGGAGCTGGAGTAATTTTAATTTCACCTGAGAAAGAAAATATAACCCAATCATGTAAATTAGATTTTGAAGTTACCAATAATGTGGCTGAATATGAAGCTTTACTTTTAGGATTGCAATTAGCCAAAACCTTAAAAGTTCAAAATTTAAGTGTTTTTAAACTGATTCAGAACTTATTGTTAAGAAAGTAAGAAATGCTTGTCAGAGCAAGCACCCTAGACTTAGGTCATACCGAAATGAAGTATACGATTCAATTGAAAACTTCTTTGAGGCTTTTAATTTGGCTTATATTCCCAAAGATCAGAATATTCATGCAGATGCCTTAGCTATCTTTATTAGCTCTTTTAAAATTCCTGATCATACTGATGTACTCTATCAGATACAAGTCAAATATAGGCCATCTATCCTAGATAATCTGAAACATTGGCAAATATTTGAAGATGATGAGCATTTGAAATCATTTTTGTAGGTAATAGATGTTTTTTCATTTCTACAAATTGATGAATATAGAAATGAAATAAATGAAAACACATATGGAAATGATACTTCAGATTTTAAAGCCCAAATTGCTAATCATGACATTATTCAATTATCAAATAATTTTATTCCAAAGGGACTAATTCCTTTAGAAATATTGTTTGATCAAAATGATGTCCTCTAAAACACTCAATCCATTTCTTCAGAAGATGGCATGGAAGAGATTAACATTGGAACTGATGAAGATATCAAAAACATCAAAATATGTGCATCTCTAGACCTTGAGATCAAAGCTCAATATCTTAAGTTACTGCAAAATTCTAAGGATGGTTTTTCTTGGACTTATGTTGATCTAAAGACCTATGATACTTCATTAATACAACATAATATTCCTTTGAAGCTTGAAGCAAAACCTTATCAACATAAACTTAGAAGGATAAATCCAGCCCTTTGACCAATTGTAGAAATGGAGATTAAGAAAATGCTAGATGCTCAGACCATCCTCCCTCTTAGATATTCTAGTTGGGTTGCAAATCTAGTTCTTGTTAGAAAGAAAAATGGAGAAATAAGGCTCTGTGTGGATTTTAGAAATTTGAATAAAGCATCATTAAAAGATAATTATCCTTTGCCAAAAATGGATCACTTACATCAAATGGTTTCTGGAGCACAAATACTTTCTATTCTTGATGGTTTTTCAGGTTACAATCAGGTGAATGTTGATACATTAAATAAAGAGAAGACAAAATTTACTACACCCTAGGGTACATTCATGTACGTTGGGATGCCATTTGGCTTAACTAATGCTGGAGAAACATTCTAGGGAGAAATGGACATAGCTTTTATGAGTAATCTAAATACATTTGTAGTTATTTATCTTGATGACATAACTTTTTTTTCTAAATATGATAAGAAACATCTAAAGCACTTGATGTAGGTTTTTGATAGGTGTAGAAAATTTGGAATATCATTGAACCTTAAGAAGTCCTTTTTTATTGTCAAAGAAGGAAAGCTATTGGGCCATATAATTTCAAAGGATGGGGTAGTAATTGACCCCAAATGAGTATCTGCCATTGAATCATTGACCTTACCTAGAAACAAGGAGGAGATTCAAGATTTTCTAGGCAAGATTAATTTTTTAAGGAGGTTTATTCCAAATTATGCAAAGATTTTAAAAGATATAACTAACATGCTCCGAAAGGACCATGAAATCAAATGGACTCCCTCTTCTAGGCATGCATTTGAACAAATAAAAAGGGCTATCTCTAAATGTCGCACCTTAGCCAGCCTTGATTATAATAAGAGATTTAGTATTTTCTCGTTTACCTCTAAAACAATGCTTGTTGCCTTTCTATCACAGAAAAATGAAAATTGCCATGACCAAACCATAGCCTCTTTCAGAAAGGTTATGAGAGATGTTGAGCTTAAGTATGACATCATTGAGAAGCAAGCATATGCCCTCATTCAAGCCCTAAAATCATTCAGGATGTATGTCTTACATTCACCTATTACTACTTATGTTCCTAATAGTCATATGAAAATTGTTGTAACCCAACCAGACACTAATGGGAAAATAGGTAGATGGATCACTCAAATTCTGGAGTTTGATCTAACTATCAAGACTACCAAGTTAGTGAAAGGTCAATGATTAGCCAAGCTTCTAACTGAATCCAACTGCAAAGTACTTGGAATCAATTATATTTTAGAAATACAAGGGAAGAATACACAAGAACCTTCTATCCTTGCAGAAGGGAAGAATCCACAACAAACTTCTCTCCTTGTAGAAGGGGAGAACCCACAAAAACCTCTACCTTTAGAATAGATCAGTCCTATACACATTGATTAAAAATTCTTGTTGTCAAACTGGTATCAAGATATTATAAATTTCTTGATCAATTTTGAGTGTCCAGCATCATTCTCCAGAACCTAGTGTAAAACCCTTAAGTTAAAATCAATCAAGTACTGCATTATAAATGAAAATTTATACTATAAAGATCCACTGAATATTTTGTTATTATGTTTAACAGAACCAGAAACTGAAGGAATCATTGATCAGTTTCATACAATATTTTGTGGGGGACTTTATGCTTTGAGAGAAACATCATACAAGATTCTGAGGGGAGGATTTTATTGGCCCAAATTGTTCTTACAAGTGGGGGCAAAGGTCAGAGGTTGTGTTCCTTGTCAAATGTTTGCTGGTACAAAAACATTAGCAGTTATTCCACTCATTTCATCGATAGTTTTAACACCTTTTTCTCAATGCGAATTATATTTTGTTGGAGAGGTTCACTGCTCTTTAAGTAATCAACATAGATGGATCCTCACTGTAACAGATTACTTCACTAAATGGGTGGAAGCAATTCCAATCAGAAACGCTACTGATTCAGTAGTAATTAAGTTTATTGAGGAGAATATCTTATCTAGATTTGGTTGTTCAACTCAAATTGTCACTCATAATGCAACAATTTTTTCTAGTATTAAAATGATTGACTTTTGCCAGAAATATCATATTCTGTTACATCATTCAACTCCATACTACTCTCAAGGTAATGGCCTTGCAGAGTCATCAAACAAAAGCTTGGTAAAGGTAATCAAAGACATTCTAGCTGATCATAAGAAGGGCTAGGATTCACATTTGATTTATGCAATATGGGAAAATAAAATTACTCCAAAGAGATCAACTGGAAAATCTCCATTTCAATTACTCTATGGGAAAGCTGCAATCTTCCCTACCAATTTGGCCTTCCCTGTTTTAAAATTCCTACAGGATTCAATAGATGAACCTAAGGATTTTTCAAGAAGGATAAATTAGATTATTAAACTCAATGAGAACATAGATGAAGTTCAATACAAATTGATGAAATATCATAATAAGATGAAGACCCTGTTTGATAGAAGAGCCAGGGAAAGGGACTTTAAGGAAGGCGATCTACTTCTAAGATGGGATTCCAGGAGAGAAGAGAAAGGAAAGCATGAAAAATTTGAAAATCTATGGTTTGGACCTTTAGCAATTGCTGAAGTGAAGGGTAACAACACTTTTGTGCTGCAGAATATTGAGGAGCTATATTCCACTTATCCTATAAATGGAAGGTTTCTCAAACATTACATTTATTACTAAGAAATTGAAATAGTTTTCATTGTAAATACTCCAGTTTCCTTTACTTTTCAAGATGTCAGTATGATTTTTCTTATAGAAAGCACTCCATAGCCCGAGGATAATGCACATGGATCTACAAGTTCTCTGCATTTTACAGGATAAAGTAATCCCCAGTTGGAGCCAATGCTGTAGATTTTTTTTTGTTTTGATAAGATAGAATATTTGAAAAAAAGTTGAGTTAGGATATGGACATAACAATAGTGAATAAAATGTTTTTAAAAAAATATATCTTGATGATGATGTCCATATCAAATAAATTGTTAGCTTGGATGTCCTAAAAAATCAAGACAAAAAGAAAATGTTAGGTTAGAAAGAAAAGAAAACAAATAAACTCAGAAAGTGAGCAAGTCTAAATGCCAGTACTCTTTTTCTGCAAAATAATGGTTGTCTGCAGCTTGTCTTAAATGCCACAACCCATGACAATAAAATAGTTTAATCTTGACTAATTCATGCTTTAAATTTGATGTTATAGTTAGAGAATAAAGATCTAGCGAAACTATTTAAACTTGGCAGATAAGTAGTTAGGTAGAGAATAATAAGGTGCTCATCAGTTTAATCTGAGCCCTTAGAGGTTATAAGGGTAGATTTAGATAGTTTTCTTTTGTAAAATAAAAAGAAAGGAAAAGAGTTTGCTAGCTTAAATGCACCCATTAAGTGAAGAAAAAATGATAGGATAAGAAAAGGGTAAGTAGAAGAAAGGTTGCAGAAGTTTGATTATTGATTGGACAAAATGTACATTTATCATGTTTCTATGTCCATGAGGCAATCACACAAAGCAAATGAAGATCCAAAAGATCAATTAATTAACTTCCAGCATCCCCATTCATCCTTGTATTTACTAATTTCCCGTTCCTCCTACATACAGTTCATATTCACTCATTTTCCATAAAAACCCCTTTTGCTAAGGTCAAAACCCTTTTTGCCTAGGAAAAGTGAAAAACACTATGTAAAATCCATTTTTACCATGTAAAATCCCTTTTTACCATGTAAAATCCCTTTTTACCATGTTAAATCCCCTTTTACCTGAAAAACCCATAAAATGATGTTTAGCCTAAGTATTGATGCATATGCGAAAAGCAAATAAACCATGAAAAGGCATTATACTTAGTCCATTTCCCTTTTCCGCCTATATTTCCCCTTTTCACGTTTCCCTTTCCGTTCATATTTTCATATTAATGCTAACTATAGTATTAAACCCCTAAAAATTCCTTTCCCATATATATTAACTCCCTTTATTAAAAAACCCCAAAACCTTTAGTTTTATTATAAAATTATATATTTAATGAAACATCGCATTAACGGATTGGAAGCTTTTCAAAGAAATAACCCTCCTCCATTGCGATATACGATTGTGATGGGCTCAAACCCAACACAATATATATTATAATCCATTGCCATATCACATCTGCCCTCATCACAAGTCCTCGCTAAAGCAATCGCCCTCCTGCATTGCGATCTCCGATTGCGATGGGAACCCAGACCCGATGCAGTATTAACCATGTTTTATTTCCATGTTGCGTACGACCCCTATCACATTCTTTTACAATGGGCCTTCCTCCGCTAAACTGTGATTGCGATATGTGATATGAACCCAGACCCAATATCATTTATCCACCTGCATTCATATTATTTCAAGTCTGCCATACCATGTTTTGCAAAGGTTTTCTTTGTTAAATCGTTTTTATTATTTTAACAAAGAATTAACCTTAACTTCCATTTAACCACTAAATCTTAGTTTTAACCCATAATAAAGCCATTTCTACCATAATTGATCATTGAGCCCCATTGTACTGCTTTTTCTCTCCACCACCATTTGATCTAAGGCATTCAAATCCAATGGCCCTCAACGATTCGGGTTGGCTCTCTGTATGGGCATTACCCAACCAAAAAGTGGTATTCAACCATCCTCCTTTGCTATGTTTTATGCTTTAAACCATATCAGGTGACCTCTCCAAAAACAGCCAATGCCTTATAAGTAGTGCGATGAAAACCAAAACTGCCTCTCACATAATGACAAAATAGCCACTATTCACTTTGCGCTATAATTCAAAAATAAGACTACTTTTCCGTTTAAATGCCATTTTTCTCTATTTGCCTGTTTTACACAACGAAGCCTCCATAAGCCTCTGCGACCCATAAAACCATGATTTTACCTTTTGATATGCTCTGGACTCCTAATATCCCTTCAACCTCTATAAATCCATTGAAGACCTTCTATCACCTATGTTTTTCTTAACAGTTTTTGTATTTTGCAGGTAAAGACTCTTGTTCCAGGCTTACAAAGGAAAAGGCCTATGTATAGTTGGAAGACAAATACAAAGATCATATCAGATTACTTTACCATGTGACATAAAATCTAAAAGGATTTACTATTGAAAAACACAGTAAAAACCTAAAATGCACAGTAAAGGTAAAAGAACACAGTAAAGGTTACTCAGCAGGGTCAAAGGATATTTATAGAGTTTAAAGAGTATCAGATGAAATATCAAATGAATTCTATCAACCAGCGCAAAGGATTCAAACAGGTCACCAAGCAAGTTAATGGCCTTTCGTTGTAAAAATGAAGGAAAAGAACTCTTATCATGAGGTGACTTGTTCGCTTTTGTTAGCTCCCACAGATGACATTGTTATTAAGTAGTTACCAAGCCAGAACATGAATATTCAGCAGACAACTAAGTAAATTGAAATGTTCTTGTAACTATGTATTCATTTCTAATAGATGGGACACTGACATATCAATGGGTTAAAAGGCATCCTTGTAGAGGCTATGGATTCCTGCTAATAGAATTTCCCATTCCTATGGTATAAAAGTTAATTCAATACTATGGTCTACTTGGTTACCTTGTTTTCTCAAAGCTAATTGTCGATAAAGCCTAATGTTGCATATCTAGGATTTTCTAGAACTCATGGTTCATGGCGTCAAATTTAAGCAATTCTTAGATGATGATGGTTATGGCTTATATCTATTAATGAGTTCTAAATATTCACATTACATGTCAGGGATGAAAATTTTAGGATATTTGAGATTTGGCATTCTTTATCATCTAATCTATCATTCCTTTGTTGTACAAGTTATATCTCTAACCAAACATAGTTGCTTTGCCCAATCAATCTTCATTTATTCGTAGTTTAACAACACTACTATTATTTTGGGGTAAAGTAAAGATGCCTAATTCTGATTGTGAATGCTAGGTAATTGGTTAGATCTCAAGAAATAAAGACTGAGATAACTAATTAATCCCCTATATTTCCATTTTTGTGCCCATAAAAAGCAAAGCTAATGGATCTAGGGAATGCATCTTTTTTTCATCATTTTTACCCTGTTTTATATTCCCTTTTTATCCATTACTATCCCATGGAATTCATAACATGATTATTTCACTTTTATATATAACAAGGTAATTGAGGTGATGAATTAATGATTGAGGCTACTCAAGAGATATGTTATAGAAATATTGATGACAAGGAAACTAATAAATTTGGGTGAAGGAAACCTTGTTCCACTTTATGATTACCTTCTTTTAGCTTGCATGGCTTCCATCTTCTGTATCACTTTCAGCATCAACTTATCCTACATGAACTTCAACAAATATTATTCCATTTGTAAAATATTAAACAAAATTAACACACATAAAAAATACTAGGGCCATAGAAATGGTAGAAAGGGCCTGATCCTTACTGTATTCTCTCTCATAATGTAATGTATAAATAATGATAATAATACAAATAAATACATGAGGAAGTTTGTCTCGAGATAGTGCATCTATATTGGACAATTTGGTTGATAAGGTATCTCAACAACACATTAATATAGGAGCCTAACTAGTTGGAGAGAATATCTCAACCAACTAGGCCTAAACTGACTCCTAACTATGAGGAACAAACCCAATCTAGAAAGGTAGGCTTAAATCCCAACTTTCAGGATTTTAATTAATTTAATTATTTGGACTTAGAATTTTTTTAACATATTAGAGTGAGCGTAAGATTCCCCCCCTCAATGATAAGTCCAAAATAAGAACTAGGAGCTATCTTCCAAGTTATCATGCTAAAACTGTTGATCCTCAAAAAAGCTGCCTAGAAAACCACCAATGCTGGATGCTGAAAAAACTCCAATTTGAAGAGAACATTAGTCAGCTACAAGTTTGATTTGTCTTTGAAATTTTCTTAAAAACTCCATCAAGTGCCAAGCTACAGAAGGATCCATCTATCCTTTTCTTGTAATAAGCATCTTTTATCCACTGACAACCCACTGGCTACTTTGATGTTGATGAATGCCCACTCGCTGTTAATGATGATTGCCCACTGATTAGGTTTTTGATGTTGATTATGTTGAAACTACACACTATTTTTGTCAAAAACTGCTCACTGTTGTTGTTGAAAATTGCATACTTGTGCTTTTGTTGTTGACCGCGCACTGGTGAATTTGTTGTTGCCCATTGGTTTATTTGATGAAGACTTCCCATTTGCTACTTTTTTTTATTTTTTCGATAATTTCAGTCTGAAAACCACCTTCAATTCCATTATCATTCGCTTGCTCTATCATATGAAAGGAGGTACAATCATCTGCACTAGATTTTTGAATTCGCCCCCTTCAGGTGTAGGAGAGTTTCACTGATGCACTCTCTCTTTCAAGTTCATGAGTGTACCATCTTCATTTGACTGTTGGTTACAATGGTTGTCTTCATGTGAGACTGAATCCTTCAATAACACATAGACAATTGTTTGAATGTAGATGACCACTTCCAAGGATCAATCCATGCATAATTGATCTTTACTCTTGGTGGTTGATTTTTCTTGCAAGATCTTTCGGATGAATGGCTTTTCTTGCCACAATGTTGACAAGGATGGAGTTCAAATCATGTACTCTCCATATGGCCATTTCTCTTACAATGGTTACACTTAACCATATTCTGAGCATTGTCGAGAAAACCATCACTTGCAAACTAAACTGGTTTTGAGACATCTCGAACAAACAAAGTATTTTCTTTGTTGTATCCTAGGCCATGTCAATCTTTGTTGAAGGAGATTTCTTCCCAATGTCTAATCACTTTCTTGGGAAGACTAGCCTGTTGTTTTTTTTCATACTTGCTACTGCTACTAACATTTTGTCCCTGGTTTATATAATATTTTGTATCACATTGGGCATCAATCATTAATAGTTCATTGGTTTGACATGTTGCATCAAATTGATCAATTTGATCTTTGGTACTACTTGTTGCATCATTAAGTAGTACAATTGTTTGGATAAGATCATTTGTGTTGCAATTGACATCAACTTGTTGGATAAGGTTTTCATCAACATGCTAGATAAGGTGTTCAGTGTCACAACTTGCATCTAACTTTTATGTAAGTTGTGCATCTAGTAAATCTTGCTTTTCACTTAATTTTATTTGGAGTGCACTTATGAGTTTTTCTTTCATTTCAAGATCAATTTTAAAGTCTTTCATTGCTTCTAATGTGCTTCTCATTTGATCGATTATGTTTTGATTATACTTCAACTTCGATTCCAATATTTCAATTGTGTTATGTAACTCATGATTACAATCTTTCAACTCTTTAATTTTTAGCTCTACACTTTCAAGATGTTTTCCACCTTTTCCCATTTTGACATGATTGCTTGTACTAATTCACTTGATTTTAACTTTGTTGATTTTGTGAAATTTCTTTCTTAATTGTTACTTGAACTTTATGTTTTCTTAAATTCTTACTTCAATCAGTTTTAGGCTCACTTGATGTTGTGAAATTTACATTTTCTCGAACTCACTCACTTGATTGATTAAAAGAAGGGTGTCAAATACTATCAAAAATGTACCCAAGGGAACACGTAATGATTTGAATGACTCAGTTAAAAATAATGAAGTCACTTGGCTTAATTGACTCAGTTGAAGAGAATTGACTCACTTGTCCTCCTATCAATTCAAAATTTGGGTGTAGGTTTCGACCGACAATGCACCCTTACAATTCAACTCAGTTTGAATTTGATTACAAGCTGACTTACAAAAAAATATATTTGCAAGTTAAACAATGACTACTTATTGTTGAATGTTGATGTAGACATTACCTTGGAATGCTTTAGATTTCAGCTTCATTAACTTGATTTTCCTTGAGTGAATGATGATGAATTTTTCGTTGATGTTGATTATGTGTTGTAGCTTCTTGATTGCTTGTAGGTTGCTTGATTACATAATGTTGAACAAAATTTATTATGTGCATGCATTTTTTTAATTTGTTGTGTACTCCATGTGTGTCTTTTTACAAAGATAGTGTCAAAAATAGACATAAACACATAAGCAACATCAAGAATCACGCGTCATCACAAACATGCACACAATGTACCTAAGATACCCTTATTCAATTTCAGGTGGATCTAGGACACAATCACCATAAAAAGGATATTTTTTTATTAAGTACTAAGTACATCAACCTTATTACAAACAATGATAATATCAATATCACAACCCCTTAAATCAATTTGTCTTCGAAAATAAATTATTTCAACAATAAACTTCCCTTTTAAAAATACTCACTTATCACTCCAAAAATACGCCTTATCACTCCATTAAAAAAGATTCACTTTACTTCCAAAACAATTTTATGAAATCACTAAATTGATTTAAAAAATTTAAAAAACTCCTTATATCGCCAAATGAATATTTCCTTTTAAAAAATACCTTATTATTCCACTCACTTATCACTCAAAATAAAACACATCTTATCACTCCAAAACCTTAATAAATTTTTATAATTTCTTTTAAACAACCATTTAAAAGAATTTTATGAAATTCTTTTAAAAGGTGAATCAAAAAGTTAATGGAGTCACTTTCAAACTAAATGTATCTCCTTTGGAAATGTCAAAGAACATGTAAAAAAAAAATATTTTGAGAAGTTAAGTACGACAACATACAAAATTTTAATGCAGATCATTTCGTTCATTTTTCCTTTGGCAGAGAGAAATTACCAATTCACAATTGCAGTTGCAAACTTTGATTCTCATAGGCTCTCTCGTGATCTAGCTATGTCTTCTGAGTCGAATCAAGGTTAAATTCTTGGGATTTCTTTTTGAGAAGGTAACCACCAATGGCTTCTCTATTGAAGAGAGCTTATGAAAATGGTGGAGAGAAGTTCAAGTAGATTACATTGTCTTCCACATATATAATCTTTTGTTTAGTTGTTGTCGTTATTGTAAATAGAGAATTTGATTTCTTGTTGAATTCCTCTGTAATATACACCAACTATGCTGCATTTTGTGTGCCTCAGTTTCTCTTGTAAAAATTATTGTTGGAATTATGATATAGGTGTTGTCCTTGATGGCAACTCACTCAGATGACAGATCATAGTGCAACAGTTCAATAGTAAAGAATTAATGATTAGAGAGAGGTATACACAGGTTCACCTTGACAAAGAAGCATATATACACGTGTTAACAAACCAAAAGAAGCGTATAACATACACATGCACTTTCACGGAAGGAAAGGCATGTATATCTTGGGAAACTAAGTTTTGGTCCAAGGTATTTTGATCCATGGTATTGGTCCAAGGTATCTAGTCCGAGGTATTGACCCCAGGTATTTGGTCCAATGTATTGGTCCTAAGTGGTTTTGGACTATGGTATAGAGAAAGGCCTAAAACTATAAATGGAGGAGAAGATCATTAGGCCAACTATGTGCAAATATTAAATATTTGATAAAGCATGAGATCTCGTATGCAGGTTATTGGTTTTTGATTCTTTGTTTGATCTGAACCAAGGACGCACCTATGTGGATGATGATCGATGATGGATCAGGATCTCAAGGCTTGGAATGTTTTATCATTATGTGGTTTGATCATGGATAGACTAGATCTGAATTACTGAAGCATGTTTATTCTGCAAATGTTATGATCTGGTTATGACTGAATACTAAAATAGTTTTGAAGTTTATAAATTAGAATTTGTAGATCTATACAGGGGTTCGCTTTGGTAAAAAGGCATATACATGCTGGTTTGGTTCATCAGAGTAGTGTATACAACATGCAATATGATATTTGAATTTTCAGGTGGTTCTAGTGGTTGTTGTAGAGTTCTGGGTTCTGCTCTATGTTCTGGTGGTAGGTCTTCAGTGATTCATTGTTGGGTGATTCAGAATTTAATGATTGGTTGATGCAATGGTTGTATTGTAATGGTGATTGATTTTGAGCTTCAATGTTGTTGATGGGTCCAGTATGAAAATTTGCATGAAATTTTGCCTTCAGATTAAGGTGTTGTGTTCCAGGAGTATCCAATATGAAAATTTGTGAAACATGATCCCCAGAGGAAGAATGAAGGTTGGAGCCTTCAGTAGGTCGGTACCTACATACTAGTAAATATATCAACTAGTACAAGAGCCAGGGGGTTGTAGCTCCCTTCTAGTAGTAGTTGGAGAATGAGAGAAGGTGTAGCCTTCTATAGGTGGGTGCCTGTGTACTGGTGTGAGTCTGTGCCAGTATAAGATTGTAAACATGTTTATCTTATATTAAAGGAAGACGACAGCAGGTGGTTTTTGTCCCGCATTGGGTTTCCACCATACATCATGGCGTTCATGTGTGTTTATTATATGTGATGATCTGTTCTATTTTTACCACACCTGGTTACTATTTATATGGTTAATGAAGTTCTGATGCACTAACTAAGGATCAACATATGATGAATTAACTAAATCATAATTTTGTTAGATATACAATAGTCACATTAAACACAGTTGCATGTATGTGCGAGTTCCCTTAACTGAAGTAGCATATATGAATTTGATTATGGAAATGAAAAAGTTATTGATTTTCTAATACTGATTCAGCCCCCCCTCTTAGTATTATTTCCAACAATTGGAATCGGAGTAGTTCCTTTGGTAGAAGTTTGATTGCTTGAAGGAGATCCGTAGAACAATGGGAAAGAAGCTAAAGAAGAAAGTGCCTTAGAATAAGAAGACATCTCAATTGAACTATGACAGTGGGAGAATTGATTAGGGAATATGTGGATGCAACTCTTCAGATTCAAAATCACCTCATAATGAAGATGAACAAGCAAAAGAACTATCAGGTATGAATTTTTTATCCTCTGGTGATACATTTATCCATCCATTTGAAGATGATGAAATTGATACTGAAACAACTGAATTTGCTCTTATGAGTGAGAGAGAAAGATATCAAATAGAGGCAGAATTTAAAAGGCTCACGGAAAAAATTAGAAATCAACAAGATCTATTGGACAAAATGGATTGTGCCTTCAAAGAAGAAGCTACCAAACTAAAATCTCAACTAGAGGAAGGAAACAAAGTAAGGAAGTAATTCAGGGAAAAGGAAGATCAATGTCAAAAGCTACATGATGAAGTGACAACATTAAGAAATGAAGTAAATGAAAGGAGAAAAACAATCAAGAAACTCAAAGATAGATCCAGTTACTATGAAAGTCTTGAAGCTATGATCCTCTTACTAAAAGAAAATCTTGAAAAATCAAATAAGCAAAATGAAGAACTACTCCAAGCTCTTGAAAAACAAGAAAACGAAGCTCTTCAATTAAGGCAACAGATGGAACAAGGAAGAAAATTCGAAGAAATCATGGAGAACCAATATCTTGAAAAGGAAGAGAACCATGAGGTTGAGGTAAATATACTAAAAGGTAAATTAGAAGAAAAGGATAAGCTCTTACGATTTCAAGATAGTACTAAGATATTGGATGATCTTCTTAGTAGTCAAAGGTCTCCTGCCATCAAAATTGGTATTGGTTTTCATGAATTTGTTGAAGGTGAATCTAGCTCACAAAGTGAGGCAAGGAACTCTAATGCAAAATCTGAAATGCTCAACAAGGAGATGAGAGGTCAACCCTTTCAACAACCAAGGAAAGAAATTCTTCAAAGAAAATCTTTTAATTCTAACTATGGAAGTGATAGTCAGTTGTTTTCTTCAAGGAATGATGTTGAATTTTTTATATGTCATAATTTTGACATGTTGTAGCTAGATTCAGAACTAGAATGGTTTAAGACCATCACACAAAAAGATCATCATGTTCTAGGAACTTTAAGGGATATTGGTTTTCTTGCAATATGTTTGGTCACAAAGCCATTGACTGCTATAAAAGGAATATGAAACATGTAAGATGTTATGCATGTAACAAGCTTGGGCATATATCAAAGGAATGCAGGAGAAGATTTTGGGCACCATACCAAAAGGAGAAAACATCATCACAGTTGAAGATATGGAAGAAGAAGGAAGTACAATAAGAAAGATGTGGCATAGCAGAGTATACAAACATGACAGACTCAAAGGGCGCTGAAAGTGTGAAACTTCAGTGTTCTAAATCTCATACGCAAGTTTCATGAAGACAAGTCATGTATATACACAAGTTCAAAGCTACATAGTCTTGTATGTGTTGGTTTGAGGAAAAGAAGTGGGATAGACTCAAGAAAAAGGGTTTGATATGGTTTAGTCAATTATTTGCTCTGTTTGGTGATGGTTGAAATCTACTAATGATGTGTGGAAATGTGTTGGTACTCATAAGATGAGATTTAGAAGTGCTTTTGGTCCTTGCAAGTTAACTTCTTGTATATCTGATTGATGATGATGCAGATGATATTTAGAAGTGCTTTTGGTCCTCGCAAGTTAACTTCTTGTATATCTGATTGATGATGATGCCTTGATACTTCTTGGTGATATTTTCATAATCAGATCTAACAGTGAACAGATGGAACAAGTTCAAGGGGAGCATATCCTTCGAATAATGCATTGTTAGCATTATGGTTAGAAGTCTTTGATTGGCCAGGACAATGGTATTGTAGGTTATAGATCTGGATGTTGTGGACAGATGCTTATGGTACAGATCATATATAGTGTATGATAGTTGTTGATGACTATCATGGTCTTGTTTAGATTGTTGATCTTTGCTATAAGAGTCATGTCTATCATTTTATGTAAAAGTCATGCAAAGATCTAAATTATAACCCCACTATGCATGGGAAGAATGATGTAATATTTTCTATGTCAATCATGTATAAACATTTGGTATATCCCCACTTGGTTGGGTGCATGAGGCAAAATTGGTGTGTCCCCACTTGGTTGGGAGATTGATGTATGTATGAGTTATTGGTGATAAGAAGGTCATACTCACTTAGTTGAGTTGTAGAGTCATGTTATTCTTTTGAAAAATATTTTTGTAGACTTTACATGTGCTTAGGGGGAGCATGGACATATTGGTACATCTTAGCATGCACAAAGGGGGAGCTCAATTAGAGATTTTAGCATGTACTGAGGGTGAGTATGGATAGCATAATGAATATCAAAGGAAGAGATTATCTTGGTCTGCCATTTGCCCTTGATGTCAAAGGGGGAGAGTGACTTGGTGTTATTGTTTCCATCAAGTCCAAAGGGGGAGATTGTTGGCATTATGATACAGGTGTTGTACTTGATGGAAACTCACTCAAATGACATATCATAGTGCAGTAGGTCAATAGCAAAGAATTAATGATCAGAGAGAGGTATACATAGGTTCACCTTGACAAAGAAGCATATACACGTGGGTTAACAGACCAAAAGGAGCATATAATGTACACACGCACTTTCACGGAAGGAAAGGCACGTATACCTTGGGAAGCAAAGTTTTGGTCCAAGGTATTTGGTCCATGCCATTTTGATCCATGGTATTGGTCCAAGGTATCTGGTCTGAGGTATTGACCCCAGGTATTTGGTCCATGGTATTGGTCCTAAGTGGTTTTTGACCATGGTATTGAGAAAGGCCTAACACTATAAAAGGAGGAGAAGATCACTAGGCCAACTATGTGCAAATATTGAATATCTGATGAAGTATGAGATCTAGTATGCAGGTTGTGGGTTTGCGATGCTTTTCTTGATCTAAACCAAGGATGCACCTATGTGGATGATGATGGACGATGAATGAGGATCTTAAGGCTTGGAATGTTTTATCATTATGTGTTTTGAGCATGGGTAGACTAGATCTAAATTACTGACAAGTGTTTATTCTGTAAGTGTTATGATCTGGTTACGATTGAATACTGAAATAGCTTTGAAGTTTATAAATTATAATTTGTAGATCTATAAGCACGTTCGCTTTGGTAAAAGCACGTATACAAGTTGGTTCGGTTCATTAGAGTAATGTATACATCATGCAATATGGTATCTAAATTTGTAGGTGGTTTTAGTGGTTATTGCAGAGTTCTTGGTTCTGCTCTATGTTCTGGTGATAGGTCTTTAGTATTCAGTGTTGGGTGATTCAAAATTTAATGGATGGTTGATGTAATGGATGTATTGTAGTGGTGATTGATTTTGAGCTTCAATGTTGTTGATGGGTCCAGTATGAAAATTGGATGAAACGTCGCCTTCAGATTATGGTGTTGTGTTCCAGGAGTATCTAGTATGAAAATTTATGAAACGTGGTCCCTCGAGGAAGAATGAAGGTTGGAGCCTTCAGTAGGCTAGTGCCTATGTACTAGTAAATATATTGGCTAGTACAAGAACCAAGTGGTTGTATCTCCATTCTAGTAGTAGCTCAAGAATGAGAGAAGGTTGTAGCCTTCTGCAGGTGGGTGCCTACATACTGGTATGATTCTACACTAGTACAAGATTGTAAAAAAGTTTTTCTTATATTAAAGGAAGATGGCAGAAGGTGGTTTTTATCCTGCATTCGGTTTCCACCTTATATCATGGTGTTCATGTGTGTTTCTTATGTGCGATGATTAGTTCTATTTTTACTTCACCTGGTTACTGTTTATATGGTTAATGGAATTCTGATGCACTGATTAAAGATCAACATATGATGAATTAATTGAATGATAAGTTTCTTGGATACACGCTAGTTACATTAAACACAGTTGCATGTACATGCGAGTTCCTTTAACTGAAGTAGTGTATATGAATCTGATTATGGAAATGAAAAAGTTATTGATTTGCTAATACTAATTCACCCTCCCCTCTTAGTATTATTTCCAATAGTTTCCATGATTCTTTAATCCACAAGCCCTTGGTGAAATTGTCATTACACAGCATTGAATGAAGAGAAGGAAGCACATGCCTGTGGAAATCTGGCACGCAATGTCGATACTGCAAAACAAGGATGGGGATAGGAAATGGTTCTTTGATCTGGTATTAAGTAGGTGGCACAAAATTGAATGGTTTCAGAGAAGAGTTTGCGTTGCAGCATGTATCGTCCACACCAACTATTGATATTCCCAGACTTTTATCACGACTTCGAGAATGGGTAATCAAAGTCGAGGTAGAGATTGCGGAAGGTGATCGTGGTGGAGGGGACTATCGGTGAGGTAGAGGATTAGCCACTGAAAAATGCAAATTAAATAATACAGTTGATTGGGAAAAAGTAATAACAAACATGGTTGTATTTCATTTGAAGAAACACTGAATTATGGCTTGGCTCTCATGTTTATCAGGCTTGGCTCTAGTGCTAAATTTAGGATCATGGGTAGGCCAGAGGAGGAAAAAGGAAACAAACAGTGTAGAAAATTGAAACATTCCAACAATGGACATGGAATCAATTAACCATCCGTCTCAACCCCTCATGCATCCCGAGGTTTCTGTCAATCATCCACAAACTAGAAATTCGCAAATCCAAAACTAACTCTACAACAATATTCAACATCAAGATTTGTTTAGAAAACTACAAAGAAACTGCAGAAAAGGAATACATACTATTTGAATGCACAGTCGATTTCTCAACAAGCTACTACTCTGATACCACATGTAGAATATTAAAATAAATTAATACACATAAAAAAAATACCAGAGAGATAGAAATGGCGGAAAATGCCTCAGCCTTATTGTATTCCTCTTTAATAATATAATGTACAAATAATGATAATAATACAAATATATACATGAGGAAGTTTGTCTCAAGATAGTGCATCTATCTTGGACACTTTGGTTGAGCAAAGATCTCAACAACACACTAATCTAGGAGCCTAACTAGTTAGAGAGAAACTCTCAACCAACTAGGCCTACATCGACTCCTAACTGTGAGGAACAAACCCAATCTAGAAAGGTAGGATTAAATCCTAACTTTCATAATTTTAATTAATTTAATTATTTGGACTTAGAATTGTTTTAACTGAGAGTGAGGCTAACACCATCCGTGTCATTCCATGCTTTCATGGAGGTAAAACTTGAGGTAAAATAACATAAGTTTCTAATTTATTAAAAGTTTAGGAGAATGTCATGGAAAACCAATGAGAATTATTCACTCATATTTTTCAACCATTATTTCCGCTTCTTTACCACTTCCCATTTTTCAAAAGATAGGAAAGGCTTTTAGTTTAGGGGAGGGTACTTTTTTATTGCTTTACCTATCAATGATTGTGCCATCCATTACTGTCCTTATTCATTCTTAAAAGTTCTCTTATTCCTTGTTGTTATACACCAAGTTCAAATTTCAACTGTCATTGTAGCAACCACCTTAATTTGTTTTCTAGTGTAGCATGAGGGCATGCTAATTCTCCAATTTGGGGGAGGAATTGTCCTGCATGATGGATGTTTACTCATTTCTTCCTCATTTAAGGCATACAATTTTATTTTTATATAGTGCAAAAAATGATTCACATATATCTTTAAAATCATGAAGTGGATTCTTGTGATTTTTGGACAACAAGAAGGTATCATTAAGATACACAAACCCAGAAAATTTCAAGCTAAACCATCTTTTTAAATTATAGAAATCATGCATTATCACCTAGAACAATTTTGCTAATATCTTGAAATGTGTGCATGAAATTTCTTTGATTTTTAGTGGGGAGAAGCATTAATATAATAGAAATATGTCTACAAAATTTCAACAAAATATGATTTGTATTTTTTGAGAAAATGGTTAACGAAGTTTTTTGTTACTTGTAATATTTTGCT
>APFE031585368.1:133703-154602 GCA_000404065.3 Pinus taeda | reverse complement strand
CCTATATATAGAAAGGAGGTTTTGTCATTTGAATCAACAAGGAATCATTCATTTGTGTAATGTAAAGGAGGTTGCCCCATCGAAGAGGCTGAATTCTAAGGCATTGATCTATCTTTTCTATCTTTTTGTGGGCTGGTTTCATAACATTTTCAAAGAAGATATTAGATCATATTCTTCATGTGTAGTAGATTTTTGAGTGATGTCGCAAATATGGAATATCATTGAAATCGAAAAAGATCATATTTGGCATGTTCGAAGGTAATATATTAGGACATATAATTGCTATGAATGGAATCAAAGTTGATCTGGAAAGGGTTAAAGCTATTTATAAAATCCATTTTCCTTTAAACAATAAGGCAATGCAATCTTTGTTGGGGAAGATTAATTTCCTACACAAGTTCATCTCAGACTACATATAGATTGTTAAACCATTATAAGAGATGATAAAGAAATATGATACATATAAATGGGATAAAAGTGAAACAAATTCCTTTTCCCAAGTCAAGAAATCCATTGTTGATGCTTCATCCTTATATAGTCCATAATTTGGAAAATATTTCCTGTTGTATAAATTAGCTTCTCATTAAACTATTGTGATTGTATTAACACATAAAGACAATCAAGGGAATGAACAACCTATATCTTTCATGAGTGAAGGCTTACATGGATTAGAGCTAAATTATCCCACCACTGGTAAGAAAGAATACACATTCTATAAGGTAGTTAATAATTTTAGACCTTATCTCTTGTTGTTACTACGACAAACACCCTCCAAAATTTTCCTACACTTGAATTTTGGAGTCTACTATGAATCTTGCATTGGTCATTCCGTAGTCACTTCTTGGTCAATGATGATTTTTGGATCCCTTCTTCGATTGGAAGTGTCGAAGTCACTTACTCACACATGCTCGGTCTGCAACAAGTCCATGAGCGCATTCATTAATGCAACATTGAACGAGTATAGCATGGTCCATCAAGACTATGCATGTGCAATGTACAATCCATGTCAATAGTTAGTGCGCACTGACGTCCATAGTTTCTCACTTCTAGCTGCATTTGTATTTCTATTTCGATCTTTTTTTGCAAATCGTCGCCTCTACGTGCCTTTGTTTTTGCAAGTGTCATTTTCATGTTTTTAGATATTTCTTCAACTTTATTTTACTCTAATTAGTGTCACTTTCATGTTATATTTCCTCTAGCATGAGCGAGTTTCATTGTTTTTCACATATCACAAATTTCATTCACATTGTAGCAATCTTCGCCTTTTCACATGTTAAGAATCGCACGATGTATATCATCTTGTTTTGGTGGTTTCAAAATGTTATCTTTGTGCAAATTATTTGATCTTACCCTGTAGACATTCGTCGCACTTGTTGGGTGTAGTATTTAAGAATATCTTAGTCACATATTTCCCTACTTTTGATCATTTTCTCTCTTTAAACCGATGAACTTTATGTCACAAATTCCACGTTCCTTGGTTATAAGAGAAATATTTTATCTAACATATTATTTTTCCATTTTCTATTAAATATCGAATGAAGTAATGTATTTTTGGGATGATTAAATAGGGTATTTATGGAAGAGATTTTCACATTATTTTTCTTTCAGGCATTGCCCATATACTAGGGAATAAGGGATGAATAGTTGTTGTTATTGTTACCTATTATTACACTCTAAATATTTGTTGTTACATTCCGAAGTGTTTTTCTTACACCTTGAAGTTCTTACACCGTGAGGGTGTTGTTACACCACAACTTCCAAGGACTGTGATTGTTGTCTTAAAAGACAGTAGTTGAGAATCATGAAATTATCTATGGGTCATTAAAGGATCTGAATGGTTATGATCATAGAGATGGAGTAACTTTGATAGGTATTTTATTTGGAAATTTTCTGTAACTATTTCTATTTTACTCTTAATATTGATCAGCATGAAAATCATGAGATTCTCATGACTAATTTGTTCCCTAATTTTTGGGGCTTGTAAAACTTTATAAAAAATGGTTTGGTCCCATAAAAAAGGGATGGGAACATAGGAACAAAATCAGCATTTTGATATTGTAACTTTTAGTCATTTCTAATTCATAACACATCTGGTGAGGTTTACAGAGATCTCGTGTTGATATTTTAACTAGTTTTCGTTCTATCCCAGCACCCTATTAGGGAGGAAGGGCCCTCCTCTTTAGCAGGGATTACAAAAGTAGTAGATTAATCTCTTTTCTTTCTTTTAATGTGTATTTATTATTGTCATTGTATAAATTGTAGCGCAGGTTCCATTCAATTTTCAGATTCATTATAATTTGTTACAAAGGATTGGTTAGAACTAGAATATTTAATCAGTTGATACACTTTCATTAGTAATGTGTGGCATTCCTATTCTCTGAGAAAAACTTGAAGTGTCATGAGTAGGTTTCATTCCTATAGTATGTTTTTTTAATTTCTACATGAGTTCTTTAAGTTCTGCAATTATGTTCAATGATAATTCTTTCATTTTTTTCCTGGCTATCATGTATCAGCACAGATAGTGCAGACACCTTTGAAATAAAAAGACTTACCCTGGCTGAAAATAAAATGTTTGTGTTTCAGTCTGTTATGTAACTAGCCCAAAAAATAGAAGAAAATATAGATAAATGACTTGAAAATCAGCCTCTTCGAGGAGGAAACCTCCTTTACATTACAAAAATGAACCATTCTTAGATGATACAAATGACAAGGCCTCCTTTCTATATATAGGAGTCTAAGGGGTCACAATATAATTAGAGCCGACATAACAATAATATTCTAAGGCCACAAAAATAACAATAGTGGGCTTATAAGGGGCACAATAATAACAATACATGGATTACATGGGCACAAGAATACAATAAGGGTGTTGCACACATAACAGTAAAGGGATACACTAGTAGTATAGGGATCGAACGTACCCTTGTCCTTCAAAAAAGTGTTGTCCTCAATGCTTGACTAGTTATTGATGATTCTGTATAAAATTCCCATCCTCCCATGTGGAATCTTTAGTGAGTAAGTTATTCCACTTGATGCGATACTTTGAAATTGGTCGATTTTATAGTTCTTGATTTCTTGTTTCTGTGATTGCTTCAGGTTCCAATATGATTTTTCCTTCCTCATCAAGTTCTGGAAATATTGTTTGAACTAGGATCTTGTCACCTATAACCTTATTTAAGCATGACACATGGAAAATTGGGTTCACTCGTGAAGATGCAGGAAGCTCCAATTTGTATGCCATAGTACCAATCTTTTGTAACACCTTGTATGAACCATAACACCTTGTTGATAATCTATTATTCTTCCTAGCTTGCTTGAGGGACATTTGTTTGTATGGTTGTAGTCATAGAAATACCCATTCAACTACATCAAACTTATTTCGCTATGATGTTGATCTTCCTATTGTTTCATTCTATTATGTGCCAAAGTGAGGTTATCCTTTAAGCATTGCAGAAATGGTTGTTGATACTCAATGTGATCTTCCACCTCTTAAACCTTAGAATTTTCTCTTAAATATGATGTTACAGATGGTGGATGATATCCATAAAGTGCAATAAATGGGGTCATTTTTGTTTCAGTATGGAAGGAAGTGTTTTACCACCATTCATCCAAAGGCAACCACTTGACCCATTGTGTCTGTTTATCAAATACAAAGCAATGAAGATATCCTTCCAGACATTTGTTCAATATCTAAGTTTTCCCATCAGATTGGGGATGATAATATTACCTATGAGATAATTGACTACCCAAACAAGAAAATAATTTTGTCCAAAAATTTCAATCAAAAATGCAATCTCCGTCACTTACAATAATCTTCGGGTTTCCATGTAGCTTTTGAATTGTTTCCATAAATGTAGCAATAACTGTACTAGATTTAAATGGATGAGATAATGCACAAAAATGTGCATATTTGGTAAGTCTATCAACTACTACCATGATGTCACTCTTTCCTTTGGACTTGGGCAAATCTATGATAAAATACATTATAACCTCCTCCCAACATTGACATGGAATGGATAAAGGTTGTAACAAACCTGGGGTTTTAATTGTCTCAACATTATTTTTTTGGCAAACCAAACATTCCACCACAAACTTTTGAATATCATATTTAAACACATCCCAAACAAATTCCTTCTTAACCCTATGGTAAGTTTTTAAAACGCTTGAGTGCCCTCCTAAGGGAGAGGTGTGCAGTTCAAGAATAATATTTTGTTTGGGTTGGGAATTATTATAGAGGTATAAGCAATCTTTGTACCATAACAAATAATTTTTCTAGATAAATGTACCAAATGTATTGGGATCTTGCTGCAACTTTTGAATGTGATCCCACATTTCTTCGTCATTCTTCCATGCATCCCTTGCTTCATTTATCCAATTTGGTTGGATAATAGAAATGGAAAAAAACAATGCTTCCACATCCTCATCCTTTCTTAAGAGTGCATCTGCAAGAACAATTTTCTTCCCCTTTTTGTAGATGATTTCAAAGTCATAACCCAACATATTTTTCACTCATTTTTGCTACTTTTCTCAAGATAATCTCTGTTCTAAAAGGTATTTAATACTATCATGATTCGTTTTTACCTTGAAGTGTTTTCCCATTAGGTAAGGTCGTCATTTCTTAAGTTCATGCAGTATTGCCAACATTTCCTTATCATAAATAGATTTGTGTAAATACTTTACTTTTATTGAATGAATTTTGAAGGAAATGGGTCTTCCTTCTTACATTAAAACAACACCAATTTCATTTCCAGAGGCATCACATTCCACAATAAAGGCTTTCGTGAAATCTGGCGTAGATAAGACCGATGTTTGGCACATTGCCTCTTTAAGATGTTCAAAGGCCTTCATTGCTTTTGGAGTCCATGAAAATGCATATTTCTTCATTAATGTTGTTAGAGGTGCTATTATTCTCCCATAGTTCTTAACAAACTTCGGATAATACCTTGTCAAACCGAAAAATCTTCGCAGATGCTTTATGTATGTGTGAATTCTCCATTCCTTAATGGATTTAATTTTTATAGGGTCTACCTTAATACCTTCATGAGATGTAATATTACCTAGATATTACCCCTCTTTTACTCCAAAGAAACATTTGGAGGGTTTTGCATATAATTGTTTCTTCTCCAATAGTTTTAGTACCCTCTCAACATGTTGAACATGATCCTTTGAAGAATTATCATAGATCAGTATATCATCAAAACATACTAACAAAATTTTTATAAGGGTTTGAAAATAGAATTCATCAAACCTTGAAATGTAGAAGGTGTGTTGGTAAGGCCAAAAGGCATCACCAAAAATTCATAATGATGCTCATGAGTTCTAAATGTTGTTTTCACAATGCCTTCAGTCTTCATTCTGATTTGACGATATCCTGAATGAAGATCCAACTTGGTGAGGTAAACCTCTCCATTTAATTCATCCAATAACTCATCAATGATAGGAATAGGAAATTTATCTTTACTAGTGAGCTTATTGAGCTCCCTATAATCTAGAAAAATGCAACCATGATCCATCCTTCTTGTGCACCAATACTACTTGAGAAAAGAAATAACTTTCATTAATTTGTATTATACCATCCTCTAGCATTTTTCCAACCATTTTTTTAATTTCACTCTTTTGGGCATATGGATATATGTAAGGCCTAGTGTTTGGAGGAACACTTCCTGGAATCAAATGAATAGCATGATCATGATCACGAATAGTTGAGATGCCCTTGGGAGTGTCCAATATATTGGAATGATTATCCAAAACATTTTGGAGATCTAGAGAAATAGATGATTTCGATGTGGGAACATCTAGTGAACATATTTGTACAATTATGCCTCGTTTTCCTTTCTTTAGAAGCATTGTCATGTTATTAGAGTTTATTATTTTTCTCAATTTCCCTCCGATACCCCTTAATTCAACTTCCTTTCCTTCCCAAAAAAATTTCAAGAAAAGTTCTTGAAAATTAAAAGCTATCGTACCCAGATATTGTAGCCATTGGACTCCTAGTACAACATCAGCACCACCCATTGGAATGGAAAGCATTGAACTATTCAATACATATTCTCCCATGGATAGCTTTAGCTTATGGCACTTTCTAGAGAAATTTATGTTTCCTCCATTTGCAACCATCACTTGAAACTTTGGTACTTGATATAGGAAGAAATTCAATTCCTTGGCTATCTTACGATGAATAAAATTATGCATACTACCCAAATCAATCAAAACTATTACCTTTTTCTTCTTGATATGTCCTTCTATCTTGAGGGTTTGAGGAGTGGTAATTCCTATCAATGCATTACAATATATCGTCAAATTCATTTATTCTTTCTCTAGGTTTGGTTCCCGGTGTATATCCTCTTATTTTGACATTTCTTGTTCCATTTGCTCCTACTCTTCACAAGCTACAGAAAATAATTTCTTCTCAGCACACTTATGACCTTTAGTGTATTTTCTATCACAGTTGCAACAATTTTTTTTTTCTCTTTTTTCTTCCAATTGTTGTTGTGTCAACCTTGTAGGTTGTGGAAGGCTAGGGGCAACAACACTTATATATTTATAGTTTTTAGTGTTAGGCTTCCTTGCTAGCATAATTTTTCTTTCAATTTTTGTGGCCAACATGAATTCCTTCTCCAATGATTCAGGTTCCCAAAGGTGAACCTCATGTTGGATGTTATCCTTTAGAGTCCCTATGCGCACATCAATCCTATGCTCCTATGGAATATATTTTACCCTTATATTCATTTTTTGGAATTCCTCAATGTGCTCCACCATTGAACCCTTTTGTTTGAGATTTATCAATTGGCTAAAGAAGGTGTTTCTTTTTGTATCCTCATAATGTGCTATCATTTCCTCCATAAAAATTGACCAAGTGACAATTTTTTTACGAGAGAAAAACCATCGATACCATACAAACTGATTGGGTTCCAAATATAGAGTTGCAATACGTACCTTTTGTGTTTTTTTCACATTATGGAGATCGAAATATTGCTTCATCTGTAGTAGCCATGTTACGGGATCCTTGCCATCAAACTTCCTCATATCGATCTCTGGAACATGGTGAGTCTTCAATCCAACATTAGATTCTATGAAATCATGATTAAAATTACTTTTTTTCTCATCATGAGTTTCCTCTACTACCTTTTCACCATTAGGAAGAATTTCATGTAGCAACTTTGCCAAACCTTCATTCAAACCTTCCATGTCTTTCTTCAAATCTTCAATGTTTTCATTCAGTTTTTCTTCTAAACTATTCATCTTAGATTCCATATTATCTTTCACACCATTTTTCTTAGTTTCCATGTCTTTCTTTAAACCATCCATGTTAGCTTTTGTTACATTTTTTTAGAGTTAAATTCATTTCACTTGGTCTCGTAATTTTGATATATCAAGTTGCATTTCTTCCTCTTCTTCATGAGTCATGGTAGAGATTTCAAGTTGCTTACTAGTTGTTTCGATTTTCCTTGTTTGGTACATCAATTAATGATAGTTATTCTTGACTATGACCTTTGAATCACTTCAAACTAATTTTTCAAACCAAAAATGCATTTATTTGAAAAAACTACACACCGTTCTTCTCTCTGTAGGCACTCGATAATGAATCTATTGTATCTCTATAATTTCGAATCACTAAGTTCTTAAATTTCATTTTGTAGTATCCCTCTAAGTCTTGTTGCTAACCCTTCCCGTCTGATCAATGTTGGATTCTTCAAGAAATATTTATTCCAAATATCCCACAATGACCAAATTATAGGCTAGTTCAGTAGAGCGAACTTTTATGACCTTCAGTGTCTCACTATTTCACCCTTTCAAGCTGAAAACAATATACATAAAACCAAAATCCATCCTCTTTTTGTACCTTCTTACAAAATTTCAATCTGATACTCAGAGAGAGTGTTATAGTGATTTTCCTAGGGTTGCTTATCTAGGATGTATTTTGGGAGCTTGCAAAAATCCTAACTTCCTTGGATCGTATATCTGGAAATATAGCGAGAATATATCTAAAATTTGGACCAACAGTTCATCATTATTTCATCTCAAATGGGTTTTAATTTCAGCTTTTGAAACTTTGTATAAAAAAATATATAGCAAAAATTGCATGATGAACTATTTAGGGCAGCAAACCCCTAGAATCCAAAGCTATGATACCAAATGTTATGCAACCAGCTCACAAAATAGAAGAAAAGGTAGATAAACGACTTAAAAATCAGCCTCTTCAAGGGGGAAACCTCCTTTACATTAAAAAAATGAACAATTCTTGGATGATACAAATGACAAGACCTCCTTTCTATAGATACGAGTATAAGGGGTCACAATATCATTAGAGCCGACATAACAATGATATTCTAAGGGCACAACAATAACAATAGTGGGCTTCTAAGGGGCACAATAATAACAATATGGGGACTAGATGGGAACAAAAATACAATAATGGGGTTGCACTAATAACAATAAGGGGCTACACTAGTAGTATAGGGACCTAATACAGTCAAATTGAAAAGTGATTAAACCATCTGAACATTTTGGTGTTGTTGTCAAGGAATGTTGTAGTGATACAATCAACCAACGTTTTTCTTTTGAGGTTTTTTTGTGTTACTAATTTTCCATGTTCTGGGTGGTAAGATTATAGGTAACAACCTTCACATTACTCTAATATACTTGAGTGGGCTCACCCCTGTAATAATTAGGAAACTTAAAGGGTGAAAAAATTATACATTGGGTCCATGTATATGATGTATCAGTTGAAAAGAAGCAACCCATAGAGATAACAATAAACGTACAAGAAAGAGGGGTCAACCTAAGAATAAGAAAAATATTGATCGAGGGAGGACTACATACATTCAAGAATTGATCTCAAAGTAAAGAAGGCAAAATCAATATCACATAGAGACGTAAGGAAAACAAGGCCAAAAAAAGTTATTACATTTGTATCAAAATCAAGAATCTTTGGTTCCTTTGTTCTGGGACCCCATCCTCCTCAAACCAATCTACAATCTACCAATACTAGAATTTAAGAACAAAAAGGAGAGACTAGTACTCGGGACTTTGGATTAGAAGAAGCGAAACTAGTGGGAATTACTGGAGTTCGAATTAAGACAACATTCTTTCAGTTTCCAATACCCTGATTTAGGAAGTGCAGTAAGACAACCAGCCCCTAAACACTCTGAGCAATCATTAGAAGAGTATGTATCCATAGACCACCAATCCGAACTATCACTAGAAGAATCTTCACCAGAATAATTATGAGGAGAAAAATCAATGGGGGACAATAACAATATGACAGATGACACTATTACCACCTTAGAATTTCCAATAGGTGACATAAGGGAGGAAGCCCCATGAAAAATATCCCTTTATCGGTTCTACCATCTTCTCAATTATTCACTGTAGAAGATCCTGACACTTTTATGTTTGAATTCGATGGTCTATGAAGAAATTATGATTAAACTTCAGACACTCAAAAATTAATACTGTTTCCTACAACCCTAAAAGTTGCAGCATTGAGATGGTTTACGGGACTTGGATCTTCCACTATTTGGTGTTGTGGGTGGAAACACACTAAGGTCCTAGGTTGAAAACCCCAACAAAGTGGAGGGTATAAAATAGAAAGAAATGTGCAGACAAATAGTCTAAATGGTTAATCTACTGAAATGGGAAGAAGTGGTATTACTCGGAGGTCCTAAATTTGGGGTCGATCCCACAGGGTTCAAACCCTTTGCTCCTTTCGATGCCTTTAGAACCTATAAATTATCCAAGAAAAGAATAAACAACATCACTAACATAAAACATGTTCATGATATATGTGTTAGATCATATAATCAAATGAGAAATTGAGAATTAATATAAGATTTATGAGCAAATCATAACATGGAACAATGCATAAACACTATAAATATCGGGAACCAAACAACATTTGTTTATTGATGTAATTTAAATTAAATTTCGAAAACTACAACCAGAGTCTTCCGCCAACTCCAAGAGGAACCATCCTCTGGATTCATCCTGCCCTAGCCTCAACAATCTTCCTCCATTGATACACACAAGGATGTCATAAGAGGGATGAAGGAAATCTCAAAAGAGGAAACAAAGGATTCCTATAGCTTAGGAGTGCAGGAGGCACAGGGATTTCTTCAAAATCGATCAGGGATCAATCAACTATATTATCAATATATCATCTCTTCTCCAATTAGGGCTTCGCGTGGAGGTTTATTTATACTTCTCCAAATTAGTTTTTTTCAATTGGGAAATATTTGGGCCATGGGCTATAGTAGGTGAGTAACAGGTAAAACCATAAAATCTACCTAAATTTAAGGAGATTATTTATTTTTTAGTGTTTTAACACATATACGTGGGTTGGGTATACACTGACCTGCATGTACATTCTTATAACACACATAAAAGTAGTGTATGGGAAATAAAGCATTGTTTTTTAGAATTTGGGACCAAGTCTGGATAGAAGGGTTTCCCTAGGGCATAACGAGAGCATCAAACCTACCAATAGTAGTAAATGGTGCTATAAAAAAAGTCCCCTAATAAATGAGGTCAAAAGGGGTACATGATGGCTGAAATATATTAAGTGTATAGAAGTAAACATGCTAAGACCTGAGATGAGTTCACTAGAATTCAGCCTGCCAAGCCAGTGAAAGGTATCAGAAAGAAACTGTTGTCTGAGGCAGGCATACCCAAGCTTAGAGATAATAAAGCATGTCTACATGTCAAGTACAATAGCGGATCTAATATGTATTCAAGTATAAATGAACTTAAAATACATATTGGATCATCCGACCATATCTATATAAGTACATGTCTCGATATCACATATAAAGAATTGATCAATGATGCTAAAGTAGAACATTGATCACTGAAGTCAAAAAGTTGATTCAAAAAGTACCAAGTCAAATGGTGGAACAAATGGTACTACATTCAACTCGAGTTCCAACATATAAGATGTCGTTGTAATGAACTGCAACATATAAGGTCGATGGTGTCAACTAGCAAAAATAGGAGCATTTGACAAGTGAACCAAGAAATGTCAATGCAAACCCAAGGTCTTCACTGATCACCGTGGTTCATTTCTACACAATGGAAATAAATGATCTAAAGTCGACCATGTGAGAAATCGTTTGATTACCGATCATTAATGTAATTGTTAACAAACACGAGACTATTAAATGATAATGATGATGAGAGTCAAGGTACCCAGTACAATCTAACAAGTGTGAATAAATGAGTTGTAGTCAAACACTTGGAAGAATCTATCAATTAGGAGACAATGATGGTTTCCCATGGTTGATAGTGAAGGAGTTTGCCACTAATGAATGCAAACCCTAAGGTACTACTAAATATACTCTATATCTTGTTCCCAGATAAATGAGTTGAATTTGATGGGAAAAGATCTACCATAAAGAAGGCATTAAGGCATCCTTCATCAATCCAGTGTGAGTGTAACTTGTAGGCCAATAATGTGGAAGGAAAAGGATGAATAAAGATGTTGTGACCCAACCAAAGCATGTTTCCGGCATACACAAGATGTAGCTAGCACATGATAGAAACCCTCTGAACCAACCAATAATGAAATCTGACACAAAGGCGGGGAATCCACCAATTGGATTAAATGGAAACCAAGGTACTACATGAATCCCAATGTGTGATAATGAAAGTTGACATTGAACACAAGGGAAACCACTCAGTCAAAGACCCATGATACTGGTCGATGTTGAGCATAGGGTGACCTATCAATAATGAAAATACGGCTAGGGTGTGGCTCTATATCTTCTCTCAGATCAATTTGTTGTAGTCAATAAGAGCAAGACCCACTAGCAAGAAGTTAATGGAGACCTTCCTACACCAGCACAAGAAAAGGACCAAATAGCTGATGTGATAACGAACATGACTCTGACAACCAAGGATGGACAACTAAAAAATAGGTCAAGGGACACCATAGAAAGGCCAACTTAGGTTTACTTCCCTAGAACAAAAGAACAACTCAAATGTGTCTACATGGTAGCACATGATAACTTTGTATAAGTTTGTCATGCAGGAGGCATAAGAAAACTCTCCATATGATTGGAAGAGATAACAAATTGGAGGAGTAATGACTCAATAACAATGTTAAGGCTCTCCTAAGTCAAACTAAAGCCCAACCCAATGGAGGAAAGACTTATTTTTTGAGTTCTTTATTCAAGGGTGACACAACTGACACTAGCTGCCATCAATTATGGAAATAATGTCCCATTCCTACTCTTTATGGGATATATAATTTTTTTCTTCTTTTTCATATTCATGAAGCCTGAGAAGGAATAAAATAATGATATAGTACGATGGAAAGAACGAGTGCCTAAATACAAATGTGCTAGTTCCTAGGAGGGGAGCATTTCTATGCTCAATGCAAGGTGACAAAACTGGTCAATGGCACTCAAAAGAATGTTCTTTCCACAGGTAAAAGGGTGCCAAGTTTTAGCGGCTAAGTGATTGCAAGGTTGATTTCGCACATGACATGGTCGAAAGGTGGCTTAAACATGAGCCCAAGTGAAGCTTTCTTAAGGCCAAAAGGTACAAATGGTCAACATGCAATGTAGCAGTACAACTCAACACAAAGGAGCCTCTATGGTATAAAGCTAGAAAAATAGAAAAGAAGAAAGAGAATGAGTCTTCAAAGAACAAGTCATGGTAGGACTAAAGAGGACTCCCAAGCCTATGCGATATAGTAGCATGGACGACATGCGCTAGCGAGGATCTAAATAAGATGCCCATGTAAAGGTTGGCTCTATAATCATATCATGATTTTATAAGTCAGCGAGTGAAAATGGTTTTAGAATCAAGACATGATGGGGTCAACCCTATGGAAAAAAATATCGCAGTATGGAGGCTAGTATGCAAAATGTGGCGGAAAGAGATATTCCCTAAGCTATATTCCAGTAATAGAACAATACCTTCCATGACGAGTCTACAGTCATGGAACTGAAGAAATTTCTCAAAAAATCTCCAAAGTGTCCTATAAAAACAACCCATCCCAATACTCCAAGCCAAAAGGTCAAAAAGTCCACAAAAATAAAAATAAACTTTAGAAAAGTAATTTTCATTTATCAACCTATATAAGGACTTTTTGACTCACAATTTCTCATTTGTGCTTTGAGAAATTAGGTGAAGGAGGTGTGGAGAAAAACCAAGTAGGCTTCCTCCATCAAATTCAACCATTCAAACTACTTCTAATCCTTTGCATGTTTCAATAAGTCTTGTGGTTGATTATCTCACTACAGTCTTTGATTGGTGTACACCTCTGCTAGCCAATATGAAAAAAAGACTTACTTCTATCCAGAAGGGTCAGCCAAATAACTTTGGATATAGAACCATCTTCTGTTCCTTCTTCTTTGAGAGAGTACCTAGGTTTCATCCCAAGTTATTGTCCACCATAAAAAACCCACGAGATCCATGGATGGGCAAGTGGGCTGACTTAATGAAATAACTAGTGGGCAGTGAGGTCCCTAGGACTACATTTGATGATGAGTTTTACCTTTGGTGGGAACAACAGGTCATTGCAGTTGAAGACCACCCTGATGCCGTAATAGATTTAAGAGGAGATCTAGAGTGTTGCCACTAGACGCAGCATGGGGTGGCATAGGTACAAATGATTTTTAATTTTTAAATTTTAAGTTTTTTTGGATTTTAAGTATACATGAACTAAAAAATCTTTTTGATGAGACAAAATACTTACAAAATTATTGATCATGACACAGATTTTGGACCAGTGAGACCTGATGGTATTCCTTGACACAAGCATCGTGGAAGAGACGTCAAAGGGGCTATAGCAAAGACTCAGAGGACCCTCCGTGAAATCCAGATAAACTTCATGAGGTTAACTCACCAAGTACCTATGGTGGCCATAGAGGACCTACCAAAGGAGATGCAATAACGAGTGGTGGGAGTACCACGGGATTGGCTGTGACTATTTCAATAGGTGCAAATTCCATCGTTTTCTTTCTTGCTACTCATCCTGAGCAGGATCACTAGATAGATGATCATGTAATTTTTTATTAGACATGATGATGGGCATAAGACCTAATTTTGTAGGACATTTTTTTGAAATTTTGTATATTATTTTGCACACAAAACTCTATCTATATACATATGATTTATCATGATGATCATATATATATATAGATTAAACTTCGATTATTTTTATGTTTTAACGTGATGAATGATTTATATGCCAATCTAATGCTTGATTAGCGATAGAATCTGCTAATCAATTTTCTGATCATGGGATATGAACAAATGTGATATAAACAAATGATATTTATAATAAACACACTCTCAGAAATTGGAGATATAGATAAGGTTCTTCTCTTACTCGATAGATGTTATTCAATTGAGATACCACTAGTTGTGAATACAAGTAAACTACTAACAAATTAATACCAAGAGATATTGCCTTAGATAGTAAATTAATAATAGCAGTATATTCAATGATATTATTTTAAATAGGACTAATAATACTCCTCTCGAAACCAACAACTAGCGAGATGGATAATAAATCACCCAAGATGTGGAAGCAAGGTTCTCGGTGTGTCTATTGGCACCATCTGCAAACCATAGATATATCAATTTTTCCATCAATACCTGCCAAGGTAGATCAAAAAATATCAACATCACTAAAAACCGATAGATAGATATGTATAAAGATACAATATATACAATCAAGAAAATGCTAGGGCTAAGCCTAAAATTACTTCTTAAGGTAGAGCCCATTTCTAGGCTCTGCTAACCTATTTTCCTCAAAATCAATCAATTCGTAAGCTCTTTTTTTCAAAAAATTATTGACAATGAAGGGAGTGTACCACATAGATTTAAACTTTCCTTCTACCAATGCATCTTTGTCTTGGTTGTAGACTAGGACAAGCTCACCTTCATAAAAAATTCTAGGACGGACAACTTTATTGTATTTAGTTTTTACCCTCTTCTTATGAGCTTCATGTATTATGGTGGCATCTCGATGTTGCTCATTGAGATGTTCCAAATAAACAAGGATTTCTTCAAGACTAGAAGTGTCAAGAAGAAGTTCAACAACTATTTTAAGGGAAGGAATTTTACATTCCACAAGAAAAATGGATTCCAACCCATAAACTAGTTGAAAGGGAGTAAAACCAGGGGTAGTCTTAACTGACATTCGGTATGCCCAAAGTGTCAGATATAACATGATGTGACAATTGGATCTATATTTGTTAATCATCCTTTGAAATATGATTTTAAGGGATTTGTTCATGAATTCGACATACTAATTGAACTATGGATAATAAAGAGATGAATGCTCTTGCCGGAAACCTAACTTAAGAGCCAATTTAGAAATCATTTGATTTTGGAAATGAAAACCATGGATAGTGACAATCTCTTTAGGAATACCGAACTAAGAAATAACTTCAATAAAGAGAAACAAGGTTGTTGTTTCACCATCATTCTCGAAAGTAGGCATAGCCTCAACCCACTTAGTAAAGTAGTTTATGACTACTATGATATACTTGTGATTTCCTACTGAAGGCAGATTACAAGTAGTAAAATCAACACCCCACTTCGTGAAAGGATCGGCGGTGATCATAGGGAAAACATGAGTTGGATGTGCATGCATTTTCAGTGTATAAAACTGACAATGATGGCATCTCTTGACCACTTCAATACAATCTTTGAAGCTCAAAGGCCAAAAGTAGCCTACACGCAAATTTGTTTGGGTTGTTGCAAGCCCAGATAGATAACCACCACAAGCTCCAGTGTGGCAATCATTAAGCACAAACTTAGCTTCTTCTAAGGTTAAGCAATTTCTAAGGATTGAATGAACCCCTTGATGATATAAAGTGTCCTCTATAATAATATAAATTTTAGCGAGGTGATGTAATTTTGTACATTAATCCTTGGAAAAAGAGAGTGGAAACTTCTAATTCTAGAGATATATAATAATATCACAATACCAAGGATTGTGCAAGGAAATAAGAAATAGATGTTCATCAGGAAAAGTTTCCTCATAAACGATTTCTTCCTCACAAGGCAAATCTGATATCAACTCTACAAATACTAAATATTTCTTAGACTTATCCGACATGAATTTGAGGTTGAATTATTTTAAAATGACAATCCATCTATTATATTTTCCCCCAAACACTTGGCTACTGAGAACAAACTGGAATGAATTGATGGCTACTAAGAAAAAAGTTTTTCAAAGAATAATATAATCTCTAAGCTGCTGGACAACATGGACAACTGCTAAAGATAACTTCTCAATGGGATAATAGCATAGTTCATGACCTACAAAGCCTTGACTTAGATAGTAGATTACGTGCTCACATAAGGCATCATCTTCCTGAACCAAAACCATGCCAATAGTTGATTCTGCTACAATGAGATACAAAAGGAAGTCTATACTATAATCAGGTGGACTCAACAAAGGAGCAGAGGTTAATGGTTTTTTCAAAGCATCAAAGGAGCCTTGCATGAAATAATCCCATAGTAATGGGACCTCGTTCTTAAGCAATACCATAAATCCTTTTTATGGTCTCGACATAATTGCCTAGAAATATCCTCAAGAAAATTTCTTTTCCTTGGAGACTCTAAAGTTGACATATCGAGGATAGGGGACACAAATGAAGTATTGCCTCAATCTTGAAGGGATCTACATTAATCCCTCTGTCAACATGATGAATCCAAATAACTAACTAGATGTGACAGCGAAAACACACTTATTCGGATTCAAACAGATTTTATAAAAACATCATTCAAAAATGAATCGAAGATGTTTAGGATGATCTATTCTTTTTCGAGAACAAGTAGCTAAATCATCCAAATAAGCTTCGATAATGTTCTTGATATCATTAAAAGCTTATGACGTGGCCCGCTGAAAAGTAGCTCCAACATTTTTTTGGCGAAAAGGCATAATTTTATATGCAAATGTGCCCCAGGGAAAAATAAAAGTTTTCTTATACTGATTTTCTGGATGGATAGTAATTTGATTATAACTAGAAAATACGTCCATAAACGAGAAAATCTCATTACCAACACATTCATCAATAATCTGATCAATAAAGGGCGTGGGGTAATTGCCCTTAGGACAAGCCTTGTCTAGGTCCCTAAAGTCAATGCATACACAAATCGTTCCTTTATTTTTGTCTACGGTGACTGGATTAGAGACCCACACTGTTAAAGGAACACAATAAATGAAACCTGCCTTAAGCAACTTCTCAGCCTTAGCTTTGATAGTTGTTGCTTTTCTAGGGTTTACCGGTCAAAGTTTCTGATGAATAGGTTTTTAATTTTCATATGTCTTGACCTCATGCTAAACTATATATGGATATATCCTAGGAATTTCCTCGTATGACCAAGCGAACACATCTCAAAACTCTTTAAAGGGATTGGTATAAGTTTGAATTTCTTCGTGGGAATAGTCAATTCCAATAAAGACATTTTCAATAATGATGGGATTCCTAGAGATGTTGAATGGAATAACTTGGGAAATAACATACATGTTACCTTCGGCAATTAACTATGCTGGAGCCAAAGGATTTAAAATTGCATAAACATCACTAGTAGACAAAGAACTGGACAAACTTTATTCTACTTCCTACAAATGAGGGAGGAAATATGAATGATTATGTAAATCATTCCATGGTATTTCAAAACCTATCATTGCTTCTAGAATTGCTTCTTTAGATGGAAATACATTATCTAAGATATTTAGAGCAGAAGTCAAATCTAGAGTCCAGGTTGAAGCCACATCCCCATCTAGCTCCTACGGTGAAAAAGGAGTAGGATTAGAGTCTACAGTGTTAACAATAGATTGATAAGTAATTTCCACTGCAGATATTGGACATGCCATTCCACCTACCTGCCCCTCATCTAATGTGGTGGTAGAAGATGGTAAGGGCCAAGGATCTAAAAAGTAATGAGTTCTAAAGAACTCTCTTCAAGAAATTGCCTTGGAGGATGAAATAACATTAATTCTAGCTATAGGAGGAGGAAAATCAAAGGTACCCATTCAGGAAGAGTACATACCAACTCCTAAATTATCTATAGGATACATGGGATTGTTAACTAATCAAACAATAGATTTAGAATATGCATGGGAGTCACCAAGATAATAATCCACCTGATCAACCTTTACAATTCTGATGAAAAGAGATCTTGGGGTATTACCAAAATCCCTTTTCATGTAAAAATCTTGAACCTGGGCCTATGGGTTATGGCCCACTAAGTCCCATCGAAAGCGTTTTAGGCTTTTAAGCCTTTTAATTTTATAACATGGATCTATATTAAAATCGAGAGATCCTTTTAATCGGAGTCTAAATAAATATTGCTATCCCCTTATCAACTATTCCAGCCTCGATTATTCAGAACAATTTTCCATTACTTTGCAAAATTAACTCAGTGTTGAATGCTGCAGTTCAACCTCCTGTAAGTGCTACAGCTCAACACTCTTACTTTTCTTTGGATCCCACAAATCCAAATTCATCCACACGATTCAACATTGCCTCATCTGCGCTCTTGAGATTTGATTCTGACGTTCATGTAACTTTGTGCTTCCAATTCCACCGTTGTTCATCATACTGGACCACAAACAAAACCATGTTCAATTTACTGACTGTATTTCAACGCATTATAGTTCTGATCTGACCACTGTACTGGATCCAATCTAATACAAAGCCAATACATATATGGATTCACCTTTGTTCCAATTTCTGTGAAGTCATTCCTCTATATTTCAGTTCTTAAACTGCAGCACTGCTAGGATGGCATTAAACATAGAATACTCACGATTTCTATTAGAAATACAGATCAAAAACCACATCAAGAAATTGCTAACATGCCAATCCTCACTTGCTCTTTATATATAACATTTAAACGTTAAATTAGATCGTCATTGATCTTTTAAGTGATCGATGATCGATCTAGCATGCAACACAGGATTTGCACATAAGCGTACACAACATACACTAGAACAGGCTTATATATATTATACAAAACAGTTACATACTAAGGCCCTTTCAGCCTTAGAAATGAGCTCACGCTCGACTACATTCTTCTCACTCACAATTTTCCTCACAAAACATATATCTATCACACCCCTATCACATTTATATAAGAAGCCTTAGATGGGAAGGATCGATACGATCCTCTCCTGATTTTTCTCCAACGAAAACTCTCCAAAATACGTGGATGCAGATAACATATCCATCAAATCCTCTTTAAATCTATTTTAGAGCATATTTTCCTCCCTTCGTTCAACTTGACTATCCATGTCTTCCTCGCTCTACTTGGATTCCTCTTTAATTAAGGAGAGGTTTAGATGCTCCTGCATTAGACTCCCGAGGTAAAAAAAAAATTATGACCACCTAGTCATATGCTTCTCCTGGTCTTTAGCAATTCTACCCACTACAATTCTTCAGTGGAATTGCCTTCATGATCTTTTGTGAGCTGCAACCAACCTCTGTAGTAACAGTCTTCCTCTGTTACATGATACCTCACCAAGCCCTCCTCACTCGGTCTTTTGGCATCCTTTTGGTTCTCTCCTTTGGAACCAATTGAGCACACCTTGCTCTAGGTTGCTGCAAATCTTCTCACCTTTCGCTGCCACCATCTACACAATGGTAAGATCATAAACTCTCTAGCTTTAACACAACTGTACCTCTTTCTCTTTCTGCTTGCATTCTTCTTCTCGCAGGAAATCCCTTCCCTGCTCTGATACCACTTGATGAAAAGAGATCTTGGGGTATTGCCAAAATCCCTTTTCATGTAAAAATCTCGAACCTGGGCCTGTGGGTTATGGCCCACTAAGTCCCATCGGAAGCGTTTTAGGCTTTTAAGCCTTTTAATTTTATAAGGTGGATCTATATTAAAATCGAGAGATCCTTTTAACCGGAGTCTAAATAAATATTGCTATCCCCTTATCAACTATTCCAACCTTGATTATTCAGAACAATTTTCCATTACTTTGCAAAATTAACTCAGTGTTTAATGCTACAGTTCAACCTCCTGTAAGCGCTACAGCTCAACACTCTTACTTTGCTTTGGATCCCACAGATCTAAATTCATCCACTTGATTCAACATCGCTTCATCTGCGCTCTTGAGATTTCATTCTGACGTTCATGTAACTCTGTGCTTCCAATTCCACCGTTGCTCATCATACTGGACCACAAACAAAACCGTGTTCAATTTACTGACTGTATTTCAACGCATTATAGTTCCGATCTGACCACTGTACTAGATCCAATCTAATACAAAGCCAATACATATATGGATTTGCCTTCGTTCCAATTCCTGTGAAGTCGTTCCTTTATATTTCAGTTCTTAAACTGCAGCACTACTAGGATGGCATTAAAAATAGAATATTCACTATTTCTATTAGAAATACAGATCAAAAACCACATCAGGCAATTTCTAACACGCCAATCCTCACTTTCTCTTTATATATAACAGTTAAACGTTAAACTAGATCGTCATCAATCTTTTAAGTGATCAATGATCGATCCAGCACGCAACACAGGATTTACACATAAATGTACACAACATACACTAGAACATGCTTATATATATTATACAAAACAGTTACATACTAAGGCCCTTTCAGCCTTAGAAATGAGCTCACGCTCGACTACATTCTTCTCACTCACAATTTTCCTCATAGAACAGATATCTATCAAACCCCTATCACATTTATATAAGAAACCTTAGATAGGAAGGATTCATCTGATCCTCTCCTGATTTTTGTCCAACAAAAACTCTCCAAAATACATGTACGCAGATTGTTGAAAATAATATTGAGAGGGGGGTGAATCAGTATTATCTAGTCCTTTTAACAATTCTTCCTTATTTATACTTTGAATTATTTTTTCATATCAGTACCATAAAGCAATGAGCATGAACAAGAAAAACAGA
>APFE031585368.1:119322-133597 GCA_000404065.3 Pinus taeda | reverse complement strand
AGACAAGGGATATGATGTTGTCTTCAGCGAGGGAAAGGCTTTCCTGCGCAGTAAGACAACTGGAGAAACCCGGAAGATAGGGGTTCGAGTCAAGAACCTTTATCAATTGCATGTAGATGTTTGCGCAGCAATGGCATGCAAGGTAGAAGGAGTGGTGAGCCAGGATGATGGCGAGCCGTGGCACCAGAGATTGGGCCACCTTCACCATGGAGCTTTGAAGATACTGCAGCAGATTTCTACTAGGCTTCCTAAAGGCACTCTTGCATAGTCAGATCAGTGCAAGGGGTGTACTTTGGGAAAATTTGTGAAAGCCACCTTTCACGAGAAGGATAGTCATGCAACAACGATCCTTGAGAGAATTCACACAGACGTGTGTGGACCTTTCTCAGTAGCTTCGACATCAAAGCATAGGTACTATGTGATCTTTTTTGATGATTTCTCTCAAAGGTGCGGGATCTTCTTCATGCAGAAGAAGAGCGAGACATATTCAAAGTTCTGTGAGTTCAAAGCACTAGTCGAGAAGGAATCAGGGAAGAAGGTGAAGGCTCTTAGGAGCAACAATGGTGGTGAATTCATCTCTGGTGAGTTCAAGGACTTCTATAGCGCAGAAGGGATTCGAAGAGAGCTCATAGATCCCTATAACCCACAGCAGAATGGGGTTGTTGGGCAAAAGAACAAAACGATCGTGGGTGCTGCACGGGCGATGTTGCATGATCAGGCCCTACCCCTTCACTTGTGGGCTAAGGCATGTAATACTGTAGTATATGTGCAGAACCGTTGTCCTCACAAGATACTTGGCATGAGTACACCCGAGGAGGCTTATTCTGGTAAGAGGCCTGATATTTCCCATTTGAGAATTTTTGGTTCTCCTGTTTACATGCATGTGATGAAGGATGCTAGGAAGAAGCTGGAGCCGACCACAGAGGTTGGGATATTTGTGGGGTACACTGATACACCCCACAACTATTGTGTGTATTTTCCAGACACTCACAAGACTGTTGTGCGACAGGATATCAAATTTCAGGAGGAGAAAGCAATGAAGTGTTCGCTTGAGAGGGAGCCACACTTTCATGCAGATGAGGAGCTATTAGTTCCTAAGGATGAGCTTCAAGACGTGGATCAGCCACAAGATGAAGTTCATGGAGTGGAAGAGACCACTCATGTAGCGCCAACCATCAAAGGGCGAAAGCGCACTACAGAAGTTGAGCGACTGGCTCAAGATGCAAAGAAGGTTGTAGGACCACTTACAGCGGAGCGCAGACAGAGACACTCACCTGATCGGTACACTGGATACATGGCTCTTGTGAGCAAATGTGTTGTGACTGAGCCATCCTCTTTCAAGGAAGCTGTGGAGGATCCCGCATGGGTAGATGCCATGGTGGAAGAGTATGATTCGATTGTTAGAAACAGTGGACGGGAGATTGTCCCAAGACCGGAGAGGAAGTCAGTGGTGGGTTCGAGATGGATCTACAAAGTGATGCAGATGGGGTGGCACATCCATCAGATGGATGTGAAGACTGCGTTCCTTCCTGGAGGTTGGAGGAAGGAGGATGCTACTTCAGCGGAGGTAGTGGATGCCACTGTTTATCGACAGTTGGTGGGGTCGCTTATGTATCTGGTCAACACACGACCCGATGTACCACAATCCAGAGATTGGTACAGACAGGAGGATGAGGTGAAGCTATGTGGCTTCACAGATGCAGATTGGGCAGGGAGCCCAATGAACGACATCAGGTACCATCATATCAGAGATTGTGTGCAGCGGAGAATCATGTTACTTTCATATATTCCCACGGAGGATCAGGATGCTGATATCTTGATGAAGGCACTCACCAGGAGAAAATTCGAATACCATAGAGGCAGGATAGGGGTTGCAGATAATCCATATCTTTTTGAGAGGGAGTATTGAAAATGCAACAAGATGATGGAGCTTAGTGAAAAGAAGTCACCTTCACTAAGTGGGCCCGTAGGCTATTTTTGGTGCAAAGTCTATTTTTAGACTAATTTTTAGACATATGGATCATGGTCTATGAGTTGCAGGATGCTATTTATGGATGATTGGTCATGTTGGTAAAAATAGATGGACTTATATTTTTACATATGGGCGGAGTCTATTTTTAGATTGCCAGTCTAAAAATAGAACAGTCGAATATTATTAGCTCTTAATAATATTTGGGCTATAAACATTATCTTATCCTCTTGCAGCACTTCAGTTCGAGCTACGGATGTGGCACATGCAACTACCAGAAGGAAATACACTTTTCCTATGGGTTAATTGAGCTATTGCATGATGGACTTCAGTTATAACTCAAGTGATTGAGTTTGGCGGAGTTGATTGAGGAGTTGATGGAGTTGTGTTTAGTTTGACTTAGTTGAACTAGTTGTATTTAGTCTAGCTGATAAATACACTAGTGATGAGTGGTGTGAATTAATTATTAATTAATTCACTAATTATTAACTCATAAATCAACTAAAGAATACATCAGTTAACTCAGTGCATGGACAGTTTAGTAGAGACAAGTGTTAGAGGTGGGTGAAAGGGTGAGACTATTATCAGTTGTGACTATATCTGTGCATGAGATTTGCACCATCATTGATTAAGATTGCCAATGAGGATTGTGCAGTACAAGCCAAGGGAAAACGAGCTTGGATCAGATCTATTCTCAACAAGGATTGCACAGTGGAGGCAGGCAAACAGCGGAGGAGATTTGAACCTGTGACTTGATTCAGATCTGAGCTAGTTTGTGTGTAGCAGGTGGAGATAGTACTGAGTACTTGTGAGGAGTATTGTACTATGTATTGTTACATGTTCTCTATCATCATAATATATAGATAGTTTAGGGGTTTTTATCTGTATGCTTTCCCTAGTACATACTGTGTTGATATGTGCGATTGATGTTTCAATGTGTGCATGCGATTGTTTCTTTAAATTCTGCAAATTGATTATCAACGTAGAGGAGGTTATGTATTATGCATGCATTCCGCAAATAGTGTATAATCAGGATAATCTCTGTGAATAAGTGTTATATTATTCAAAATTTCTACATACCTCGGGAATAGGCCTGAGTATTCCCAACCGAGACTAACTATCTCTCAAACACTTGGCATCAATGCAACCTACAAGTCTAGGATACAAGACAGAGCATAAATGATTGAAAGAACTTATGAAACATAACCATAAGGATCACCTCCTTCTCCATTAGACTATTATGTCATCAATTAGGTCGTGTATCCATCCATTTAACATTACAAGTAAATACATGAAATAACCATGACATGAACCAGTCACATAACCATGCTTATAACCAACATTAAACCATATAAATATAAAAAATAGGAAAACCATTAAATCCACATATAAACTAGTGAAAAAGTAAGATAACTTAGCTTTTATTAATCATAGGCAAATCCGATCAGGTTCAGGACTTTCGTGTACCTCCCGACCGTAGACATGGTTGAACCAAATCTCTCTTTCATCGAGTCACCCCCATGCCATATTCCAAGCATGAATGTGGGATCTCATAGAAAAAACAATCCAAGAACAACCAAGGGAATCCAGAGGTTAAACCAACTCCACCCTCACCACACCGTGATCACACCAAAACCGGTGCTCTGATCACAACCAATCGAACTTGGAATTCCATCCGAAATCCATCACTATCCTTGAGGAATTTTTTGTCTCCTTGTCTCTCAGGCTTTATCACAATCCAATCCTGGATCACTAGGCCCTAAAATGATCCCAGTCTCTCATGATTTACCACAATCCAAACCCGGATCACTAGGTCCTAAATTGTGACTTCTCCTTTAGGATTTACCATGTATCCCACCAAAACTGGTCAAGGGATTCCTAGGCCTTTGGGAATGAATCTTGAGACCACCTCTGCCTTGAATTTCGAAATCCATCCGACAAACCAAAGCTCAAAACTGAGATAAACATCCCAACATACCATGGCATTTGGAAAAAAGCAAGGCTAAGCTAAAACCCACTATCATAACCCAACAAAACCATGCCACCAACAACAAGAGAACCATACACCAACATGCAAAGTCATGCATGTCCAAAACAATTAGGAAATCACACATGTAAAAGGTTACCTGCAAGTATTCCTATTGAAGCTGCTTGATCCTTCTCTTCTTCCTTGATCATTGCTTTCCTTCCTTTCCCTTTGCTTGCTTTTCCTTCCTTGATCCAAAGCTAGAGTGCTCCAAGAAAACTCTAAGTGACCAAGAGAGAGAGAGAGAGAGAGAGAGAGAGTAATGAGAAAGCTCCAAAATTGAATTGATAAAAGGTTAGCAAAAGTTTTCCCACTGATCCTTAGAATCCTTTTTATTAATGAGGCCTCTATTTTCTTCATTTTTCATTATTTCCCTTCAATTTCCTCCTCACATTCAACCTATGACCTTTCACCTTACTTTTCTCCTAATTTCCTTTATTTTCATAAATAAATGTGCCAAAAATGTCTTTTTTCTTTTTAATGCCTTAGCCTTAGCCTTTTCCAATTTTCCTTAGCCAAAAAACATATTCAATGATGCCCACTACGATATCTTTGCCCAACATTCATCTTGGAATAACTGTCCCTTAATTGTGGTCTTATTTTTCCTTTATTAACATTATTAAATAAATTTTCACTAGGGATGTTACAACCCCCCCCCCCCCCCCCCCCCGGGGAAAACTATCCTCAGTGTTAAACCACACCATGACCTCAACAAAACTACTGAAAAGAAAACATACTGCCCATGGAGCTTTATAACTTAGCTCATTGCAGTATTTACAATGAAAGATTTGATAAAAAGAAAAACATCATGACAAAATGACAATATAACGACCATAATAATATGATACCCATACTGCTTATTGGAGCTTTATAACTTAGCTCATGGTGGTATTTACATCCATATACATATACCAAAAGATCAACAAAACATATGCCAAACATTTACCAACATCAAACCAAAAATGCTTTGCCTCAACTGACAAACAATGAAGGATACAGGGCCCACATCTAATCCACCATCTCCCATGTAGCTTCTTTAGGCCCAAAGTGCTTCCCCTGCACTTTAACTTGCTTTATGGCTCTATTCCTGAGCATGAGATATTTCTAGTGCAATATGCACTAAGGCTCCGGCTGGAACTCTCCTTCTTGCTCCACCTGCAATACAAACCAATCAATAACATAATCGACATCCTTTATATACTTCTTAAGCAATGAAATATGGAAAACATCATGGACTTTCATTGTTGGAGGCAATGCAAGCCGATATGCCACTAGTCCAATCCTCTCAATGATCTCGAAAGACCTGCAATACCGTGGTGCCAACTTGGCACATGAACCAATCCTCAAAGAGATTTTCTTGGGCTTGATGCGCAAATACACATGCTCCCCAACATGAAACTCCTTGAACACCCTGTACTAATCTGCATAAATCTTCTATCTATCTTGTGCTGCCTTTAGATTCTTCTTTATAACTTTCATTTCCTACTCCATGTCTACCAACATGTCTAGTCCAATAAGTACCCTATTCACTAGATCACTCTAGCTGATGGGAGTGTTACAACTCCGTTCATACAATGCCTCAAAATGGCTCATCTTTAATGATTCCTGATACCCATTGTTGTATGCAAACTCAACCAATGGAAGATACTCCTCCCATTTCCTCTATTGGTGCATCATGTACATCCTCAACATACCCTCCAAGATCATGTTGACCCTCTCTGCATGTCCATTTGTCTGCGGATGATAAGCTGTGTTGAAGGCCAAATCTGTGTCCAAGGCTGCAAATAACTCCTTCCAAAACTTGGAAGTGAACTTTGCATCCCTGTCCTACACAATCTTCTTTGGAACAACATGCAATCTCACTATCTCTCTAATGAACACTTGTGCTACCTCACTGGTTGAATATGTAGTCTTTACTGAAATGAAGTGAGCTACCTTGTTCAATCTGTTAACCACGACCATAATAGAGTCATGCTGGTTTACTGTCTTCGGAAGACCTGTGATGAAATCCATGGAAATGACCTCCCATTTCCATTTCGGAATCACTATAGGTTGTAGTAAACTACCTACATGCTTACATTCCACCTTGACCTACTGACAATCTAAACATATAGCCACGAAATCTGCCACTTCCCTCTTTAGATTTGACCAATAGTAGAACTTCTTCATGATCGTCAACACCTTCTGATATCCTAGATGACTTGAGTATGGCTTGGTGTGAAATTCCATCAAGATAAGCTTCTTGAGATCATTGCAATTTGACACATAGATATTGTCTCTAAATCTCACCAAACCATCTGCTATGAGACGATAGTCTGCATCCAGATCACCTGTACTTGTGCTCTGTTGTAACCTGTGCATAATATCCATGTATTTTTCATCACATTGTCCTACCTACAAGATCCTGTCATGTAACTCTATCCCATAAGAGCTCATAGTTGCTATATGATTTACTTGTACCTTCCTGCTAAGAGCATCTGCAGCCCAGTTCTCCTTCCCTTTGATGTATCTAATCTTGAAGTTGAACTCACTAAGGGTAGCTAACCATATAGCTTGCCTGACATTTAGATTTGGTTGATCAAACAAATATCTCAGCCCACTGATTACTCATCAATGTAAACCTCTTGCCAAGAAGATAGTGCCTCCACATATTCAATGCATGATAATTGCTACTAGCTCAAGATCGCGCGTTGGATAGTTCTGATCATGCTCATTAAATTTTCGTGACTCATAAAACACTACTTGCCCTTCTTGCATGAGAAATCCACCAAGTCCTCTCTTACAAGCATCTGTACACACTACAAAATCCTTGTCTAGATCCACAATCTTTAGCACTGGTGCATGTGTCAACAACTACTTGAGCTACTCAAAATTAGCCTCACATTCTTCTGTCCATTCAAACTTCTTACCTTTCCACTGCAATGATGTGATAGGATATGTAATGCATGATAAGTTCCTAAAGAACCTCCTGTAGTAGCTTGCGAATCCCATAAATTATCTCATCTCATCCACATTATTAGGAGTTGCCCGCTCCATAATAGCCATTATCTTTTATGGATCCATTGCTATGCCATGGAGACAACATGCCCTACATAATGTACCTCTGTTTAAAAGAAGATACACTTACTAAGTTTAGCATACAATTGATGCTATCTTAGCAACCTTAACATTGTTGTTAAATGATCGACATGTTCTTCCTCATTCTTAGAATATACAGTATGTCATCAATGAATACAATAACAAACTTTTCTAGATAAGGGCACAACACACTATTCATCAAACACATAAATGTACTTGAAGCATTAGTCAAATAGAATGGAACAACAAAAAACTCATAATGCCCATACTTGGTCATGAACATAGTCTTGAATATATCCTCTTCCTTCATGCGTACTTGATGGTATCTTGATCTCAAGTCGATCTTAAAAAACATTGCTTCTCACTTCAACTGATCAAACAAATCATCAATCCTCGGCAAAGGGTACATGTTCTTGATCGTTGCTTTGTTCAACTTCCTGTACTCAATGCATAATCTAAGAGTACCATCTTTCTTCTTCATGAACAACACTGGTGCACCCCAAGGCGATACACTCGGCCTAATGTACCCCTTGTCCAACATTTCCTTCAGCTGCAACTTTAACTCAACCAACTCAGGTGTGCTCATCCTATAAGGTGCTTTTGATGTTGGGGCTACCCCTGACACCAATTCAATAGAAAATTATACGTCCCTATGAGGTGGAAAATCTGTAATGTCCTCAGGGAATACATCCAGAAATTGTTGCAAAACTGGGTATCTGCTTAACACATCTGCATCCTCAACCTCCTTACCCTTGTCACTTGAAATGTGTACTGCAAACATCACACAACCTTTTCTGCAACTACGCTTAGCCTGCATAGCAGTAACCATCCTCACTGATGTAGGCTTCTTCTTCTCTTGCAAAGTCCACTTTTCCCCACTATCATCAACACAGTCAATGGCCTTGTCGAATCAATCCACTTTCGTTTTGTGAAGGTATAGCCAATCCATACCTAAAAGCTATATGATACCAATGGAAATATATTCAAATGTGATGCTGTAGGCATACCATTTAACTCAAATGCACAAGATCTTACCCAATGGTGAACTCACTTCTTTGTACCTATGGCCAATTTTACCAACCAATATTGATATTTTCACAAAATATCAATTCATATCCACATTATACCGAACTTATAGATTTGTCAGGGCTACTCTTCCCACTTGATTCCTCATAAGACCAGGAACCTCTTCATGCCATTCACCTACATAAGCAATCATTCCTCCAGAAGAATGATCCCTGACAACCTTGTCAGGAAATGACATACATACATACATGCATACCTACATAATATAAAAATTAGCATAAAACAATCATGATCTATGACGACCTTTTCAGACAACAACATACATACATACATGTATACAAATAGAGACATCAACGTAATCATGATCACAGCATAATTGTCGAATGTCATAAGGTCAAGGTTAAGAGAACTCCCTTTATCTATGCAATGCATGCACAACATTGAGAAAAATAGTCCCCAACACAGCCAAGACACTAATGGCCAACAAATCCGGTACGATTTAGGCCCTTGCTATTTTGAAATTGTGCTCACCACGATGTAAATTTGACATGAATTAATAAAAATGGTTTATTTACAAAAAATTATAATAATAATAATATGATACAAATAAACACAACATTTTGTGACTTTTGGTTTCACCTTTCAAGTGGTCTCTTGGACTCCTCACAACTCTCCAACTTCACTTGAGAATTATTTCCTTCCACACAATTGAACATTTAAATTTTACATGACCTCTAAGGATTATATTTCCAGCATTCCCCCCTTAACCTGAAGAGGTGATGAAACTCCAAAAAGATGAAGTTGAATAATAGCTAATAACTAGATGTGCTCTCTGAATCTGGTGGTTTAAGGAAAACCAAAAATCAAATTGGGTAGCAGACGCCAAAGTATTCTATCAATGACCATGGTTTAAGGCTAGCCACTAACTCTGGAACTTGGCTCAAAGTAGTTCCTAGAACAATTCCAAATCTAGCTAGAAGTTGATGCCTTCTACAAAATGGAAGTGCTCCCTAGTTATGGTTTAAAGATGACCACAAACTATCATTTAGAAGAAACAGTAAGTCTTATACTAAGTTGTGGTTTAAGAAGGACCACAAGACAACTAGTGGTTTTTGGATGACCACAAACAAAATGGTGCTCATGGAACATAAGTATGTCTCTAGCTACCACTTTGAATCTAAATCAAGTTGACTCTAGCTCTAAGCTATTGGCTCTAGTTGTGGCTATGGATTAGGATCACTTCATATGACTTCGAAACTAGTAGCTAACTATCAATTCCCCTTACATATACAAGGTGAGAAGATGAAAATACCTTCACTACAAGATATGTCAATACTCAAGAATGAATTCTTTATAATGGTCGATATTCTGACATATCGAGCACTTAATGCCATTGATATTGTAATTGTACTTAATTGTGCCATTGATCCCTGTATATGCATGTAAATGTAATGGGAAAAATGCCCATAATAATTTTAATTATAATTTAAATAACAAGTGGTGAAGTGGTGAAGCCTTACAACAATACGGACCATGTCAGGCCATGAGGATAGGCAGGCCAACAAATGGAATTGGAGCTCAATAGTTTCCAATGGATTATTATCTAAGACAAATGTTCATAAGTAGCAAGACTGTCAACCTTTCCCCAATAAAATATCTAATGGGAAGGTGCATCAATAACTCCCATTATTTATGAGAGGAGTGGATAGTAGTACCAAAACTGCTCAAGAGTATGGACATTGTAACTCTTGAAGAATTTACCAGATGTCTTTGATATGACCAACATGGGTAGACCTAACATGTAATCCCATCAAGAATTACTCAAGGATGGTTGACCCATATAAAAAAAGAGAAGAAAGGGGAAAGGAGAGAGACTCTCATGTGTGAGGAAAGAGAAGAGCTGAGCACCAAAATAAGGAAAAGTTTAATGGAGCGAAGTATAGCACAAGTGGGCATGTAAGAGGAGAGATAAGAGTGTAGTGTGGGGACATAGAGTAAACCAAAGGTGAGAGGAGGGCTCTCTTGTGAAGGAGAACGGAACCTCATGACATGATTGGGTTCAACTAATTTGGTGAGAAAGGTCAAGGGGAATTAGAGAATTTTTGAGGTGTAAATAGGCCTCTTAAGGAAAATTATAAATTAATATTTTAAATAATAAAATAAGATTAGATTATCTCATCAAGTTTTGGGGGGAAAAAAGAAAAAACTACTTTTTCAACTCGTATTTTCAACTTATCTCCCTATGATTTTACTCAAGTTTTAAGTGAGAGCACTCATTGGATACAAAATTTAGTTTTTCATCCAAGGAGTACCCATGTTCCATACTTTTGATGGACCCTACTACAAAAAAAATTGTGAAATACATGAAAAAATGTGATTGCAATCACATTTTTTCATGTATTTCACATTTTTCATGTAGTAGGGTCCATCGAAAGCATGCGACATGGATACTCCTTGGATGCAAAATTAAATTTTGCATCCAATGAGTTATCCTACTTGAGATTTGAATAAAATCATAGGGAGAGAAGTTGTAAATAAGAGTTGAAAAAGTAGTTTTTTTTATTTTATCTTTTTACCTTTTTAATCCAAAAATGGTGAATCATCCCCTATGGTTGACATCATCATATTGAATCTTATTGTTCTTATAAAGTTGATTTTTGTTGTACATTTTTGTTTTGAGACCCATTTTTTACCTCAAAAATTCTCTAATGAAAGTATTAGCCTAAGATAGAGGGTTGAATCAATTGATGAGGACTATTTGTGTTATGCAAAAAGAAGTCAGAAGGAAGAGCTAAGGGACTCTTGGACTAACTAGAGGGATCCTTTCATGTTGTGCAAGCTAGGAATGGGCATCTACTAAGTGAAATGTTGGAATACATGCACTTGGGCACCTAATATAGGCATTGAGCAACTCTTGGTTGAGCGAAGGGCTCTCCTTGTGTTGTGTAGGTTCCATTGTGACCACATTCAGAATGAGAGTAGGACTTGGCTCTACAGGATGAAAGACTCTGTAACAACCCCTCCTTTTACTTATTTTGTAATTTAAAAATCATGATTGAAATTCCAACATGGAGGCATGACTGGCTAAGACAATTGAATTTCCAACTCAGAAAATTATTTGTAATTTTAATTATTGGATTGGAGGAGTGGATGACATTGATCCATTGTCTCAAGGAGGAGGAAAGATCACTTGTTTGAAAAGGCACAATACAACCTAAGAGTTATTGTTGAAGTTGGCTCTGACCCAATTAAATAACCACCACCTGACAAAAAAAAAAAAAGGGATTGGAGTGATGAAGAGTGGAGGACGTTGCCCATTCCTCTTGAAGATCAAGGAGAGACTAGGTAGGGACGATTGTTCAGGAAGAGAAGAGTTAGCCAAAAACAAATGAAGAGGAAGAGATTGTGCTTCTTCCAAGAATTAGGGGATGCTGAGAAAGTATCGATACACGCAACAAGGAAGTGGGAAGGGTTCTTCTCCTTCTTTTTTTCTTCCTTAGTTGGTTTTTGATGTTAGAAATAGTGAGAGGGGGATGAATCAGTATTTTATGGCAGAATAATTTTTTTCTTTTTACTCAATTTATACTTTTATTTTCAATATTAAATGAACTAGAACATTACAGTAGATGTAGGCATATGCAGTAAACCATGAGCATCGTTTAAACATAAATACATGTGAATCATAATGGTGCAACACATCAACGCATAGGGACACTGGATATTAGGTGGAAATCCTAACTAGGAAAAACCGATGTTGTTGTTTCTTTGGCTTTTTATTATTAAAGAAATTCTTATATTACATCTTACACTAGTGCATACACTTACTAGTGCGCAGGCTCTTACTTGTTGGAGGCTACCACCTCCTCTTGTTTCTCCAGCTACTAGAAGGAAGCTACTACTCCTTGATCAAATTTACCAACCACCACTAGAAGGAGGCTACCACTCCCTGATCAAATTTATTAGCTATAAGCAGAAGGAAGCTATCACTCCCTCATTGAAGGCTCCAACCCTCAGTACCTCTGTGGACCACATTTCACAATCTTTCACACTGGATCCACCTGACTCAAATGCAAACCATACAGACCATTTTTCATCCAATTTTAAAATTGGATGTACATAAACCATTATGCTCAATTTGAATGACAATATACCAAAACCTCTCTGCAATAAATCTCTACTCAACAAACAAATTTTCTCAATAGATCATCAAACCCTAGATTATTGATATAGTTAAATTCCAAGCCAAACTCTTTGCTCATCTATCATCAACATACTCATCAACAATTAGTAACAAAACAACTTTGAATAATACAAACCCTTTCTACAGAAAATACAACCTTTACATGCAAACCACATCTGCCATTAGCAATCATCAACACACTAATCTTGAACTCAATCACAACAACTCAATCATAATAACTCAATGCATCTCAATACAAGACTCTAACACAAATCTCGGCATACACATACCCAACATGGCATCAAAAACATAGACAACGTCATCAAGGTGATTTTCTTCCAAATATTTAATGACAGAATATATGTAAGAACCAGGATAATACACCTTTCTCAATCTAGCTGAAGATATAACTATATCTCTACAAATCATATCTTCTCATAGTAGCAAACTCAAAGTAGTATCATCATAGGCATTTACAAAAATAATATTAAGGTAAATAATGACAACTCTCAAACCTCTGCAATTGTTATGCTCTTAACCTGCAAATGATACCCAAATACAAAATATGCGAAGAAAAGATACCCAGAACACAGAATAGCAATGATTTTATTATTCAGAGAGTAATGTTCACTTGCCTCGAGGGGGCAACCTCCAATAGAGCAGACTCGATTACAAAACAAGACACGATACTCCTCGCAGGGAGTCTCTATCCTTTATATATGACTCATACATGCAATACCACAGGCCAATACCGTGGTATTACTAATACCATCTATCTAATACTACGGCCCATTTGCAACTAACTGTGATTCCGTTATTAATTGCGGATTAACCACTTACAATTATTAATATGGGCTTTATTGACTCTTGACTATGACGTGGTCCCATTACATAGATAAGGGGGTTAGGGTGGGACCCTAACATGCCCACCCCCTTAAGACTAGCCTTGTCCTCAAAGGCTGAAGCTGCGGAAACTGCTGCAGAATAGTGGCTGGCTCCCAAGTTGCATCTTCTGGAGAGGTGTCTTTCCATTTGACTAGGACTTCCTTAATCATGCGGCCGCGCAGTTGCTTGACTCGTGTGTCGAGGACCTGTTCTGGTTGAAGCCAGATGGACCCTTCTTTGTCCAATTCCGGTAGACTAGTCTGAATTCTGCAATTGTTCCCAATCACTTTCTTGAGGCATGAGACATGAAAAACTGGATGGATTTTTGCAGTAGGTGGCAAAGCCAACTTCTAGGCCACTTCTCCAATGCGTTGAAGTACTTGATATGGTCCGTAGAATTTGGGAGAGAGTTTCTGACATCCTTTGTCTTTGAGTGATGTTTGCTTATATGGTTGGAGCCGTAAAAAGACCTGATCCCCTTCTTGAAATTGGCGCTCTGAGCGATGCTGGTCTACCTGTTGCTTCATGCGGTTTTGAGCTTGATGAAGATTCTCTCGAAGATGGGCGAGCATAGTTGTGCGGTGTTGTAGGAGTTGATCCACTGCTTGGACTTTTGAGCAGCCCTTGAGATATGAAGTAGGTGAAGGCGGGAGTTGACCATATACTGCTTCATATGGAGTCATTTTGGTGGTGGCATGATAGTTGGTGTTATACCACATTCTGCCAGAGGTAGCCACTGTACCCAAAGGTGTTGTTTTTCTGAAGTAAAACACCTAAGGTAGGTTTATAGACATTTGTTGACTGCTTCAGTTTGACCATCTGTTTGAGGATGGTAGGAAGTACTGAGTTTTAGTTGAGTCCCTTGTATTCTGAAGAGTTCCTGCAAAAAATTGCTGGTGAAGATCAGGTCGCGGTCGGACACAATAGAAATGGGCATGCCATGCAATTTGAAGATCTGATCCATGAAAGTTTGAGCAACCAAGGTGGGTGTAAACGGGTGGGGTAGGCGCAGAAATGAGCATACTTCGACAGTCGGTCCACAACCACCATGATGACTGACTTGTTCCCTGACTTTGGAAGACCTGTAATGAAATCCATAGAAACCTCCGTC
>APFE031585368.1:88601-110844 GCA_000404065.3 Pinus taeda | reverse complement strand
AGTACACATCCCCACCTTCATCTGAGGTGGTTTTCGCCTCTGCAGAAGGAGCCTCATCAGATCCCTTTCCTTTGTCAATATCTTTAGATTTACAGTCCCTTTTATAGTGCCCTTCCTTTCCACATTTCCAGCACACCACCTTTACAAGTTTTACTGGATATTTAGATCTTCCTTTAGATTTAGATCTCCCACTCGATGACTTATTTTTGTTTCTATTTTGGGTCTGCCCTCGTACAGACAAGGCATCACCATTTTGGCTCTCCATATTTTTCTGTCTCATCTCCTATGTTAGCAAGGATGAGACTATTTCATCAAAATGCAAGGCAGTTGCATTGCTACCTATTGTAATAACCAGACTATCCCACGAATCTAATAGAGAACACAACAAACTAATGCACTTATCTTCATCTGAAATTGCTAGCACCTAAATCCACCTTAGGCTAAAGGAAGGAAAAATTCAAGGTAACCACAAACCACGCTCAGTCTGGTAGCTAGCCCTACCAGAACAAGAGAGGGCTCTCTCCGAGTCACGCTCAACGAATAAGTAAAGGAAATGGTCTGAGATGACTTACAGAGAAATATTGATCCTAGGCTAGTAAGTAAATATGGATACAAGAAGCATTTTTTTATGAATGACTGAGTTTCTGGGATGGTATGGGACCAACAGACAGCAATGAGCAGATAATTTAATACAAAGGCACAGATTACTTTGTGAGGCAAGACAGGAAGAAAGTCTAGCAATTTAGTTTGAAATAACGTGTAATGGAGAGATTGCTTAGGAGGGTGAAAAGGGCATAAGCACATGAATCCTTTTCAACAGAAGAAAAGCACACAGTGTGAAACTTTCCCACAGGCAGAGCAATAAAAATGAATTCTACCTTATCTTACTTAGAAAATTTTACTGGAAATGAATATGAATGAACTATGAAACATAACGAAATACATATTAAACATAAGGAAAAACACATTTGCTACACTCACAACCACATGAATCTCATGAAACAGAGTCGTTTCCTTTCATTAATCCTCTGTCAAAATATACAATGAAGAAACAGAGTTTCTTTCCCATAGTCTCCTAGAAATTACAAGCCAACCAACCCTTTGCAAAAGGTTTGCATACAATAAATAGACTATGCCATGAGGAAATAGAACGACCAAGAGTTGGGGAGTTTCTCAAATCATTACAAAATGGAGATGGAAAACCAACCATTAGCTATAGGTGCAACGTTACAAAAATGACAAATGGCTTGGGTGATTGTTTTCCTTCCTTTGCAACTTGGATAGAAGCCAAACTCTTTAAACTTTGCCTTAGTTGCCAAAAAAAGTGAAATGTAGATGAGCGGGCCCACTTGGAGAAAGTCGCGAATCGAAATGTCGCGAACCGGAAGTGATTTGGCCTTTTTCTCTATATGCGCCGCGGCCAATTTTATATGCGTCGCGCCACTTTGGAGGCTATTTTGAGGTATCTGTAGGAGTCCAAATTGTGCCCAAGTGTGCTTGTTCAAAAGCCTGGCCTCTCTACTTTCCAACCCAAGTGGGATTTTTGAATTTGGTGCTCATTTGCCCCTCCAAATCTTCATTCTCCCAAGACTGCTTCCTATGTGTCAAAATAGGGGCAGAGAGGTCATTTTTTGAGTGCTTTTGACCTCCTAGAGACTAAAATCATGCCCAAATTTCTTGTCCATGTCGTGATTTTGCATGTTGAATCAAAAAATGCAAGCCATTTGCAATTTTGAGCTCCCAATACTAAGCGTCGCGCCACTGGGAGAAAAAACCTGTGTTGTGACCAAAAATTTACCATGTGAGGTACTATGCTGGGCCATAGAGGCTTCAGCCAAGATTCGAAGCCGATCTTGCTCCTTTTGCCTCTTTTGTCTCTTTGTCAATCTGCTCAATTTTGCTTTCAAGTTCCTTATCCGAGCCTTTGAACTCATGTTTCGTGCCCTGTAATGATAAACCATCTGCCTCAGTATGGTTTTGTCTCTGTCGGCCTTCTCCAGCAGTCTCTCAAGGTGGATGTTGATGCGCTCGAGCTAAGACTCACGGTCATTGTTAATCTCTTGCTCCAAGGGAGTGAGCTCGATCCTCCTATGCTGGGCAACTTGGTGATTTTCACGGATGCTTTGCAGCTCCATGATCTCATGATGGTCCTCAAGTTGTTTGTTCCTCTGCTCCAAATACCTAGTGATCCATTTGGCCCTCTCCAAATTGAGTGACAAGTCTTGGATCTCCGTTTTCTACTCCTGGATGGTCCTCCTAAGTTTGGCACTCTCCACATCTGCATCATCATCCTGAATGAGGATGAAGTCGGCCTCATGTTCACCTGATGGCCCCTCGTCATGCATGGGCCTCTTGCCCTTGTCTTGTACCTGTGTTGTCGATGCCGGAAGCGAGGCCCCTTCCACCCCGGGTGGAGATAACACTCGCTTTGCTGCTGCAAACAAGTGGCTACTGCCTCTCTGACATGTGATGAATACTGGCATAGTAGTGGTCTTGTGGCGCTCATACTGATGAGGAGGACCACCTATCTCATGCTTTGCCTCTGATAATACCTGTGAAGTGCTGAAGAGGTCACGGGAGATGAAGTCCTCCCAAGCAATGCCCTGTAATCCCAACTGATGATCCACCAAAATCCGGATAAGAGCAAAGTGATAAAACACTATTAAGTTGTTGCTGAGGGGTCTTATGCTGCATGAAGGTGTTCATCCTCTCTATATTCCTGCAAATGAAAATGGGAGGTTCGTCATCTGTACCCTGGTAAAGTGCATGAGCAACCTGATGTGGTAGGCATATAGACGAGAGAACCTCCCCTCACAGCTGAAGTACTTCATGATCAATTTCATGAGCGGAGCATATTCGTCTTTCAAATATCTGAATGGAAAGACTCTTGTGAGCTACCTCAAGAAACTGGGCTTAATGTAAGGCTCGTAATGTTTCCTATCCACTTTCTTTTTCTTGTGCCATTGTTCTCCAACATTTGGTATGCCGATTGCTAATGAGATAGTTTCTGGTGTCAATGTGAAGGTGACCCCGGCCAAGATAGAGTGACCTCCATGTAGGTGAAGCACAAAAAGACGGGCCAACTCATGATGAACTCTAACATTAGCCACCCTTTGACAAAATTCAAAACATGATAGATGCTGGAAACATGACATGGAAAGAGGGTAGGCCTGCAATTCAGTGAGGGTGGTTGGCTCATCCCTAACATGTTTGCCACTCTTGTGATGTCTCCTGGGAGCCTATTCTTCCGAGGATGAATCACTTTGTGTCTCCATCTCATACTCTAATGAATGCTCTGATGCCATGACTGTTGTGTGTGTACTGTACTTGGGCCGCCCTTTGATGGTGGTATGAAACTAGGTGTTGTTGTGATATCTGCCACCAAGGGGAACAATGAAAAAAGGGAGTGTTAGGAGGGGAATAATATGATGGGAATAGGGGTTATGGGGGAAATTTTGTTCAGGGATGTGTAGGAGGGTTTGGGGATTTTATAGGGTAGGATTTATTGGTTTTATAGTTGACAAATGAGTGGAGGGGATAGGGAATAGGGTAGGAATGTTTTAGGGTAGGGGGAATAGGGGAAAATGGGATAGGGGGGAAGGAAAAAATGGTAAGAAGGGAAAAAAAAATGAGAGGGAGGAAGAACCTTGGCATCCACACAATAAGTTTGTAACCCTAGCAACAATGGCTTTGATGTTTTTTTAGTGGTTGGGTTTTATGAGTTTTGGTTGCAACTATAAATAGCCATGAACCACCATAACCGTCACAAAAATTTGATGAGAAAGCACAATGTAGACCCTACCTGTCAATTGGAGAGGTTTCAAAGTGATTGATTGCAAGTTTGGCACGATTTCGGGCCTTCACGGGTGTGCGCCACGCAGCAAACCCAGTGCGCCGCCCTCTGTGTGTGCGCCGCGCCCATATAAACTTTGCACTGTGGGGTGGCCCTGCGTGCACCGCTCTCTTTATATGCACCACGCCCCTCTGTGTGCGCGCCGCGCTCCGGAAAATGCCTCCAATTTCACTCCAAACACACACTTTTCTCTCCCAATGACTTTGCACTATTTCTCTATGGCCTTGATTTACACAATGACCTTGTTTGCTTGTGGAAACCTATATTTAAAGACTTTGAAGTCATGGGTTTAATTTTTTATTCTTCAAAAACCCACTTTGCTAATGTTTCATTTTGGCTCTTGTCGCTGACTTAAAGCAACACTGAATTTCACTTTTTCCTTTGAATTTTTAGCTAGAATGATGAAATTTTCGGCACTTTTTGCAGGGGTTGCATGACAGGGCATTTGGCCACGGAAACCATGACTACACCTGAAGAAATCAACTGGAAACTTTTTGAAAATTTTATCACGAATGTCACACTGTTTGACTTTTCTTCAAAACAGAGTTTTGAAGAACAGTCGAAGTCTATCAACATGACGATGAAACTCTCTGAATCATAACTTTGTAAGGTCCTTCCTCTGGCCTACATGGATTTATTGGTCATGTTTGAAGACCAAATTGACTAATCCCTAGACCTAATGACTGAAAATGACTCTCGTCCATTAAAAGATCGAACATTGACTGTCATGGACTTTAGTGAACATTGACAAAAAGACCTAAGCCAGCAGGTGCTAGACATGAGGGGAAATGACTAGCATGACCTTTTCCGTCAGATTATGGCATGCCCCTAGCGGAATACAACTGAGTGAATGGAGTGGGACTCCTAAATATGAAATGCAGAAATAGTTTTAATCTCTGACGGAGGACTGGCCAGACCGACTCTAACAGAAATTTTGATATCAACAGATGCTAATTGACTTACCATAGTATTAAATGCATTCAGATGCTCTGTCATCGAGTCTCCATCTTTCATCCTCAGGTTAGACAGTTTTTTCCCCAGGAACAGTTTATTCACCAGAGACTGAGATTAGTACAAAGTCCCTAACTTGTCCCACAAAGCCTTCGCCGTAGCTTCCCCTGATTCATTCAGCAATACTGAATCTGAGACACACAATCGTATTGTGCTCTTTGCCTTCCGATTCAACTTCTTCCATTCTTCATCGAACACTCCCATTAGTTTAGTACCCGGATCTACCGCGATCCACTGTTATTTATCCACCAGCAAATCCTCCATCTTGAGTTTCCAGAACTCAAAACTATGACCATTAAATTTCTCGATCTCTATCTTTCCACTACTCGTCATCTTCTTTCACCACCAGAATCGACCTCGTAGATCTCCCACTGAACAGGGTCTACCACAGGCCCGAGCGAAACCCCTCAGCAACAAAGGTGTCCCCTTGAAGCCAAATATGATCTGATACCAAAATGTAGGTTTTAACCCCGTACAGAACTTACCTACATACGAATTCTAAAACACAGAAAAATAAACAATGTGAGATCATAGCACATAAAACACATATACACAAAGATTTTCCCCTGGATCCCAAAACCGGGACTACCAGCTTGATTTTTCATTATGTTCCTTTCAATGTTATAATACATATTTATACATGCCGAAGCATCCAATACCATGGACCAAAAACCATCGCTTCAAATACCATGGATTGAAAACCATCACGTCCAATACCATGGACCGAAAAACCATCACGTCCAAAAAACATGTGCAAAAATCATGCACCAAACCATAGGTGGGTCCGCCCAACCTAACATAGGGTCCAAAACCAAAATTTTTCGAGGCGCCACCCCAAACCCCATAAAGTGGGGTTACGGGTGCCCTTCAAACCCCATGTGACCCCCCCCTCTAACCCTTGATTAACTACATGGGCTAGTCGTGGAAGGAATATAAAACAATCCAACATTGTAATTACACTGGTCGAATTTGAGAAACCAATATATGGTGCACATTAGTATATGGAAACTCCAGTAGTTAGTAAACCTCGGTAAACAAAAATATTCTGAACAATAAAGAGATTTATGGTCAAATCGACCCAAAGTTATACAATGATAAAGAGTGCACAAAAGAAACAATATCCTTCATATCATTCTATGCATAGTTAGATCTCTAGGTGCACTTCATCCTATGTGTTTTAGATAGATTATTTAGCAAATTAGAACATAAAACGTAGATCCATTTTCCCTCCATTACGCCTGCAATAAAAAATAAAAAATAAAAAAATAAAAAAAATGTTAGAAATACCACCTATTCACCTATTCACAAAATAACACATGAATAATGTGCACTAGACTGTTCGAACTCCTTTCCTTTTTATAGCTTCTTTTCCTCAAGATTACCATGAGCAAACCCAAGGATTTGTTGATAGTAGTAATTGATGGGATCAAATAGGCATTAGAAAACCTTCCATGTCTAAATACCTTAGGCAACTCCATGGTTTTTCCTGAGGATTTTTTTGTTTTTCCTCCCTTACGGGCAGTAACACACTCTTTCATTTTGAGAAGTGCATTATAATGAAGGCCTATGTTCTGTAGGGTGTGTTATAACTCATGTTGGATACTTCTTCAATTGCGTTACTCTGCCAAGACCTCTTGTCATTTGCTTCATCACTTCCAAAACTTTTCCAACTTCTCCAGAACTTTTGTAACTCCTCTACAATCATGAGGAAATCATCATAATTCATCATCCATTCATGCACCTTTGCACCCTCCTGAACTCTAATACCAAACACAAAGAGTGTGATATGATCCAGGTTGATAGTGTGATAATATCATGACCCATGTTTACACCAAGGCCAAAAAACACTAGCCTAATGCAACAATCAAACCTTGAACACAAAATATTGGTGTGAATAGTGTGCAGTTGTGGAGCACGATAGAAGGAAGTTGAGGCAATTGTGAAACAAATGGATGAGCCTTGTGCACTATGAATTTTGGGTTTTATCCCTAGTGATTTATCTTTGAGGCCACTAGATTTTATGTGTCCATGCCTATGTGGTCAATGGGAGGCTTAGTGGATGACAAAATCACTATGGTGTTTGCTGTATTGTTGATAAACCACTCGAACATGGTAATTTGAATCACTATGGTGCTTTGTAGAGAGATATTAAATCACCTTGACAATGGACGGTAGACCCCTATGGTGCTTACTATGAGAGAGAAACTAATAAATCAATTGGACAATGGATCCAATCTCTTGGACTAAGAAATACCCCATTTGGACCCTCGGTGATTCCTTATAAGTGGACTCAGGAGAGTGAGTTATTGTGGTGCTTACTATCATAGGATAGTTGATAAACCATATGGACAATGAGCTCCGCCTATGAGTACATACTTAAGCCATTGGTGTGAAGTTTCCATTGAGAAATCATTTCATCAAACTTTGGATCCAACTCGAGTGTGGTCAGGTGCACGAAATGTTACAATGTAGCTAGCCTATGGTTGGGTGGATATTTGAAGTCTCTCCTTCAATTGCAAGCCAATTTAACACATTCAGATAAGTATAATTAGTTTTTCATATTCATATTATGGTCCAAGATAGTCCTTGTTATGTTATTGATCAATGCATGGTCTTGTTTGTTCATGAATAAATGCTTGAGATTCACTGTTATATTATTGATTGAAAACTATCTCATGTCTATGGCTATAACGAATGTTTGCATTATGAAGATTTTTTCCATATATAGGATTTGTAATTTCTATTAGATGCTATGAATGGAATGAATACTAACTTTTTGTTGGTGATTATGTTATTGTTGTTATGATAAAGGACTGTAACAATTTTAATGATTAGAGATTCATACTACTGAAAGGACAGTTTGTAACTTTCCTTGTGTAAATATGTAGTTATGTGCATTCCATGTTCATGTGGTTAATGGATATATACTTCTGAATGTAAATTTAACCAATCTGCAAGTGGTTGTGGGGTTAGTTTAATCAAAAATAATCTCCTGGTATGGTTCTATTGAAAAAATAGTGAAGTTAGGTGTTGGGGCTTTGACCCCTTCTTCTTTCCAGAAACTACATAATAGTTGTCTAGGGAATTAGTTCCTTGTATGAGATACCAAGAAGACTTTTAGTTTCAAGACTTAGGGTCCTTGTGCCTCAAAATTTTGGGTGTGTTATATTCTTCCCACTACTAGCCCCACGCGCTATTATGTTGCACCGGGCGCAATGAGGAGGTTGTAGGGGGGGGACAGTAGTCCCCCTGCACAGGGTCCGGGGTAGCACCCTGGGAATTTTTTTTATGCGGACCCAAGGATAGGGGGCAGACCCAAATATAGTGGCCATACCTACCCATGGTTTTGTGCATGGTTTTCGCACATGGTTTTGGGCATGATGGTTTTTTTCCCATGGTATTTTGTAGATCCAGTCAAGGGAACTATGGTTATGTTCTAATCCAGGGTTAATGGATTGGGATTTATGAATGATTAAACATGTATATATATGTATTGTCACATTGAAAGGAATATAGTGAAAAATCAATATGGTTTTCCTAGTTTGGGTTCTAGGAGAAAATATCTATGTATATTTTTAAGTTCTCGCAATTGTATAATTTATGTTTGTTTTTTAAGAATTTATTTGCAGGTAATTTCTATATAAGGTTAAAACCTAAAAAATCATGAATCTTGGCATTTGGGACATTTCACCGTACCATAGAACTTTTTCATATACCCTATTCCTTAGGGCGTCGATAGAATATGGGGGTTTGTGATTTGCAGGGAGTAGTCACTTTCATGATGGCCCAAATTTCTCTAGGGCCAAATTTCCTTCTAATTGAAGTTCATCTACGGGTGTCATCCTAGATTTCATTTTTTTAGGGGGGGGCAGAGAGCACGTTGGACTTAATACATAAGAAATAGATCCGGGTATCTAGGGGTTGGGGGTGGCGAGGGCACATACCTTTTGATAACCCAAACGCATTTTGAAACAGATATCATTCTCATTACTAGAGGTTTGACCCATCAATGGAACCTTGAGCATTGGAATGATACCTTCATACCTCGCACCTTGTCAATTTCTAGTTGTGGTAAGCTTGTGGGGAAGCTTCAATGCCAATGGTTCGATGGTCAAATGCACGATGAGGAGTGTGGAAGTTCAAGCACTAGGACATTTCTATTAGCCATTGGATCTCAAACCTATGATATCGACGATTCTTATAGAGAGGCAAGAGATGATGTTGAGACCCCAATATGACATGGGTTGATGGGCTCCGCCTCAGGAACTATTTGTATTTAATTGACACTGTAGACCCAAAACCTCGAATCTTAATATGAGGAAAAGAGGAAACCCTAATGAAGAGACCACAAGGTGATGTGGTATGGCATGGCACTAATATGGTATGTCATTGAGATGATGTGGCATTGACATGGTGATGTTGTGGTGTTGACAAGGTCAGTGACGTGGAAATGGCATGGAAATTGGTATCATCTCAGTGGTTTCACCCCATCCTCAAAGTAAATTAGAACTCTTTTTAGTGGGGGGGGAATCGCTCTAATTTTCCCATAGCTGTGGAGGGTGGTACCACCTTTTCACCCATGGAGGGGGTGTTAAACCTCGTGCACCTTAACTAGGTGAAATTCATGTCCAACCAATATCAATGGTCGAAATTGATTGAGGGCCCCCCACTTGTAGTCAATGTATATTGAGCAAGGGTGGGGGAGGGTGGTGTTTAGTCAATTTAATGTCCTAAATTGCTTGCATGAATTATCAATCGAGGTTTGTAGACTAATGAAGTGTGGTGCACTATATGTTCTTAGTTAACTTTTCTCTTACTTTGTTGTTTTGTATTTTTATGTTTGTTTGGGGGTTTTTGTTCTTTGATATCTAAGAATATACAATCTATGAGAGATTTACATGGATCTAATGAGTTTTTAAAGGAAGGATAGGCTCCTAAGTTAGTCTAATCTCCTAAAAATGGACCAAGAATCATTTTTAACTAGTTAAGACCTAATAAAAGAAACAGAGCATCTATCTTATCTACCATTTAGTCCTAATCCATGGATCTAATTCTTGAAACCAAAAGTAATACTGATGCAGAAGGTAATTCAATAATTGCATTCATTTATCCATTTAACCATTCAATTTTGGAACATGATAGAATCAATCTCCTTGAAATGATTTTTAGGAATGTCAAGTGATGCAACTAAGTAATGACCTGAAAACAGAAAATAAATATGACAGTTTGTAAAACTAACAATGTGATGAGTAAGCTCAATCACTACAGGAAATAGATATTCAACCAATTAAGTTAGAATTGTCATCATTTTGAAATGGTTTTGAGAACAACTAATTGACAGTTCTATGCTAAGAAAATGAGTAATCAAAACAATAAGAAGCTAAGCAATTGTGTATTCTCATTACTTCATTTTTCATTCAATCATTTCTCATACAATATCTCAGAAGAATAAGACTTGCACAGTTGTGATTTTTATCCTTACACAATTGGTTACAAACTAAAATGAAAAAAAAAAAAAAAACTAGAGAAATTAAACTTGTAGAGAACAGAGTAATAGAAATTAAAATGAAAACAACAAGTGAAAAACCTCCTTTAGTGCAGGGGGCCTCTTCAACTGATGTGGCCGGATAACTTTAAAGATGCACTTTTAAACCACCATTGACAAAACAGAGTTTGTATTATCAACAAAACAAAGTCTGAACAGAGTTTTTAACAAAACCCTGTAATCCCTTCTAGCTTCTAACTACTTCTTGGTCTCATTTAACTGATATTTATAGAAAACAACATAATTGTCTAAGAGAAAATCTTGTTATAGGTGGCTTGATCTAAATCTATCATGATTGTTTATAATAAGATATGCTACAAGTGGCTTAATTCAAATTGTAATGAGACTGGTAAACTTCTTATCAGCTACATTTGGCCTGATCTGCATTAACTCCTCCACTTTTGATCAGCTACAAGTGGCTTAATCCACATTAACTCTTCAACAGAACTGTTAGACTGTTGATTAGTTACGGAAGAGAAAATCAAGAGTCCTACTGCTACTAGATAACGTATTTGACTCCATCTTTGACCACAACTTTAGGTATGCTTTTCTGTCAATTTGGGCCGAGTGAGTAGGATAGAATCCATGTGGAGATGATTATGGAGATGCCCATGTGGCCTAATTCTTCATTTTCCACCTGTAACCTGCCAAACCATGAGAGTAGCTACGAAAACCACAGTTAGTTGCAGAATAGGTTGCATTCTATAGCTAATTTGCAAAAATCTATTAAAATAGCAAGAACATGAAAATATAATATGGTGATCGTTTTAATGCTTTCCTAAGACAAAATCTAGCATTTATCATTAATTAAATCTGTAGTATTATGAGAAATCAAGAGAAAAAGGTGAGAACAAATGTCAAGGGGAAGGTAATTCTGAGGTTCAACATACCCCCACTACAAAATCATTGCATGTCCTCATGCAATTTGCCAAAAATGTGAGTTCTTATTCTCTAATGCATTTGCTCAGACACTTTTGCTAGTACATCCAATTTTCTTCTCTTGCTCTTCTTTGAAGTGATTGTCATTTTGGGTTTCTACATAAGAAGCATGTATTTGAGGTTGATGACTTTTATGTTCGCACTTCTGTTCTTTCTTTTCAACTTTCTATTTTTCTTATACCACAGTCTTAGATGCAGAATGGTATTATCATGAATAGCCTTGTCCAATTTACTTTGTTCCTTCAAGGTTTCATTCTCCTTTTTGATATGTATGTTTAATATCTCTAATTCACAAATTTCCCATTTGAGAGAGTCAATTAGAGGTTCTTGTGGATTGACAGAGGGTTCTAGATTCATTGAGGCACTTTTCTTCTCTATTGATTCTATATAATCATATATTTGTTGTTGTATTGGGTCTATGCCTGGAGATCTTCTGCTTGGGCTACCTTCAAAATGATGGTAAGGAGAATTTTGAGGACTATGTGCAGAAGAGATGTTAACAAGAGAAGTTTCTAGGGTTTCATCTTCTAAGTTTATGAACTTTGTCCCTTTTGACGGTGTTTTCTTTGCCAACCCTCAGAGTCTAGAGCTTATTCTAGGTTGTGGATGACTTACATTCTCTTTCTTTGTGAAATTTTTTCTCTTTTCTTATCTTTCCTCTTGCTCTAATTTGTTTTTTGATTTCTGTCAGTTCTTCAAATATTAATTGTTCATCAACTTTCTGTGATGAAGACTCAGGTCTATCTTTAATGGTTATACCAATCTTCTTTCTTCTACTTTTTCTAACATTATCTTCTTTGGGTGACTCTAGTGCTTCTTGAAAATGATTCCTAATAAGGAAATCCTCCTAGGTATCTCCTATGCCTTTTAAATGAAACTCAATCAGTATCTTTATCAACCCATGATGATACATGGTTGTGTCTATGAACTCTATTTTCTTTACACATTTGAGGCCATCCTTCTTAAACTATTTAGCAGGAAGAAAGGAAGATTGATTTCTCCATTTTCTAGGAAATTCATCAGTAAATGTATATGGTAGACATACATGCACCTGAATCTCCCCTCACAGGTGATAATTTTTGTAATATCAAAATCATACTACTCCATTTATTTTTAGGAGCTAAAATGGGAATTCCTTTTCTAAAAACAGAGACATCCATACCTAGGTTCCTAAGGATTACTTTCCATGATTCACTGTGGAATTCCTTGTTTTTGAACCATCTTTCACCATGTCTTGGAAGTTCTATAGCCTCTGTTATGAACGACTTTATTACTACAAACTTAATATCTCCAATTTCTACCTTTGTACCATCAAAAGGTCTAGCAAAAGATTTTGTGATCTCTTTGTGAAAACCATCAAATTTTTCGATGAATTTGAGCCATCCAGCTTTCTGCAACATTTCCTTGAGTTGTGGGTATCCTTCCATATACTTTTCTCCTACCAATTCTGACCTGACAATGAGTCCCGTGCCTTCTGCTTCGCAAAATTCCTTAACCTTCAGAATTACCGATCCTGGTTTATGAAATGGATTGACTGCGAGTATGGTGAAAAGAACTGTGGGTTCGCATGAAATAAGTAGATGGTAAGGGTTTTGGAGAGACGTGGACAAGTATGTCGCATCATAGTCATGATCGTTAAAAACAATGAGGGAGTTAATTATGGACCGTTATGTGACAGAATATGGATGGTGTGGTGGATATTTAGTATGATAGAGATTGCAATCAAATCAAATGATGATTTGTCTTGGAAACATATGAATTCCCATATTATACATACTCTGTGTTCTAACCTTGCTATTTTAAAATAAATTTTTGCACTTTTACCTCTTGGAACTTAACCTTTTTGTTTGTTGTTTTTCTTTGATGTTGATCCGCAGATACCCTTCTTAGCATATCAATCTTCAAAAAAAAAGATTCTTCAATTCCCTACAATCAACATTTATTTGGAACAGAGCTACAGAATGAGATATGGCTATAGAATCAAACTGGCTGTGGAATTGAATTAGCTGCAGAACATGATAAAGATGAAATATGGCTATGGAACATGGATGTGAAATAAAATGAAAATGGAGTGTAATGAAAGGAAAATGTAATATAACAGTGAAAGGGAATGAAAGTGAAGTGAGATGAAATGAAATGAAATGAATTTTCAGACTAGGCATTGCAAATGAATGTAGCTTTATGTCACTACTTATTACAGAAAGAAAACACTGTTAGATAAACTTAACTCAGGATAGAGTCAAAGTTGATCAGGTTAAACAGTGATGGTTTTGGGGCACATGGTATTGTGCACCCAAAGTATTTTGCCCGTGGTATTATATGTAATGGAGCTTATAAAAGGCTGGAATGATTTCATTGTAATGCAAGACCTAGAGATAAGCGGTGAAGGCTCACTTGGCCGGATTGGCCAGAGTTTTGGCCAGGGATAATGAAATTTCATTATGGTGGGGTTTTTCCCCAGCTTTGGGGTTTTCCCAGATAAACATGTGTGTTTATGTCTTTATGGTTGTTGCTGGTTACTTTTATATTTATTCCTCTCAGTGATTCTACATAATTATTTATGTTATGCAGTAAATTTCTTAACAACTGGTATCAGAGCTAGATGTTGGCTTCAAAGGGATTCTTTGATGTCAGGGGTTTATAGTGCCTGATGAGATCAATGCAGCCTTTTTCCAGATCTGGGTTTGGAAAATAATGGTGGAACAATTGTATGCGGAAGAACCTCGAGGAGAATGTACAGAAGATAGTACCGTAATTGCCGGTTTGGAACATGCTGATGAATTGTTCGGGATTCATGCGGCTATTTAAAGAAGGTCAGCAGAAGAAAATTGTTCATGCAGCTTCGAAAATTGTCGTTTTCTGCTACCGGTGCTGGAATCTACGAGGTTCTTGTTGGGCTCGCAGTTGGAGCGGTTTGATAGAAGTTTTTGAGCAAATCAAATTGAGAGAGGATGGATCAGAATCGCAAAAAAAAAAAAAAAAAAAAAAAATTAGTGAAGTCAAAATTATTACATGTAAATGGGCATACTACTATAAGACCTAGTAAGGCATGTGTACCCCTCGGTGATCACTGGTAAAGTCTGGGTTAGACCTAGGTGATAGGGGAGATGTCGGGTTAACAATACCACGGGTAAAAACTCTAAGGAGGGTAAGAGCTAGAGTGAGCGGGATTGTGTCACTTAGCAGGTTTGGCTGGAGTTAGTCAAGGAACCCCAAGTCAAGTTTAAGGGGGGAATTATTAGATAAACTTGACTTAAGAAATTTACCTTATAAAAAAAATAATTACTGAGAGGAATAAATATAAAAATAACCAGCAACAACCATAAACACATAAACATAAATGTTTATCCGGGAAAACCCCAAATCCGGGGAAAAACCCAACCTAATAAGATCTTATTAGCATTGGCCAAAACCCTGGTCGATCTAACCAGGTGAGCATTCACCACTCACCTCTAGGTCTTGCATTACAATGAAGTCCTTCCAACCTTTTATAAGCTCCATTACATATAATACCACGGGCAGAATACTATGGGTGCACAATACCATGTGCCCCAAAACCACCATTGTTTAACCTGGTCAACTTTGACTCTATCCCGAGTCAAGTTTACCTAACAATATGCTAATAAGATCTTATTAGGTTGGGTTTTTCCCCAGATTTGGGGTTTTCCCGGATAAACATGTGTGTTTATGTGTTTATGGTTGTTGCTGGTTATTATTATATTTATTCCTCTCAGTGATTCTCCATAATTATTTATGTTATGCAGTAAATTTTTTAACAATTGGTATCAGAGCTAGATATTGGCTTCAAAGGGATTCTTTGATGCCAGGGGTTTATAGTGCCTAATGAGATCAATGCAACCTTTTTCCAGATCTAGGTTTGGAAAATAATGGTGGAACAATCGTACGTGGAAGAACCTCGAGGAGAATGTACAGAAGATAGTGCTATAACTGCCGGTCTGGAACATGCTGATGAATTGTCCAGGATTCATGCAACTATTTAAAGAAGGTCAGCAGAAGAAAATTGTTCGTGCAGCTTCGAAAATTGTTCGTTTTCTGCTACCGGTGTTGGAATCTACGAGGTTCTTGTCGGGATCGCAGTTGGAGCAGTTTGATAGAAGTTTTTGAGCAAATCAAATTGAGAGAGGATGGATTAGAATCGCAACAACAACAACAACAACAACGAAAATTAGTGAAGTCAAAATTATTGCATGTAAATGGGCATACTACTGTAAGACCTGGTAAGGCATGTGTACCCCTCGGTGATCACCGGTAAAGTCTGGGTTAGACCTAGGTGATAGGGGAGAGGTTGGGTTAACAATACCCCGAGTAAAAACTCTGAGGAGGGTAAGAGCTAGAGTGAGTGGGATTGTGTCACTTAGTAGGTTTCGTTGGAGTTAGTCAAGGAACCCCAAGTCAAGTTTAAGGGGGGAATTGTTAGATAAACTTGACTCAGGATAGAGTCAAAGTTGATCAGGTTAAACAGTGATGGTTTTGGGGCACATGGTATTGTGCACCCATAGTATTCTGCCCGTGGTATTATATGTAATGGAGCTTATAAAAGGCTGGAACGATTTCATTGTAATGCAAGGCTTGGAGGTGAGCGGTGAAGGCTCACTTGGCCGGATTAGCCAGAGTTTTTGCCAGGGATAATGAAATTTCATTATGGTTGGGTTTTTCCCCAGATTTGGGGTTTTCCTGGATAAACATGTGTGTTTATGTGTTTATGGTTGTTGTTGGTTATTTTTATATTTATTCCTCTCAGTGATTCTCCGTAATTATTTATGTTATGCAGTAAATTTCTTAACAAATAGGAAATATAGGATGTCAGAAATCTCTAATTTTCACCTTGTATTTCCTGTATAAGTAAGCCAATGAACAATTGGTTTTCAGACTTATACATCTTATATATATATATATATATATATACTGGAAACCTAAGTTAGTGGAGAAGAAGAATTCTTCTTCACCAACTTCATCTCAGTGTTATCTTGGAAAATTCTAACAAAATCCTCCCTTGAAATTGGCTTATGATATATCTTTAATCGATGACCATTTACAAGAATAGGTACCATTATCTCATCTATTGTCCTTATTCTCACTACTCCATTATTAAAGACTTCTTCAATCTCATATGGCCCAAGCCAATGAGTCTGAAATTTCCCTTGAAAATCTTTGAATTTTGAATCGACCAAAAGTGCCCAATCCCCTACTTGAAACTTCTTCTCCTTGATATACTTATCATGCCATTTAGCCCTTTGTTGTTGGACTAAACTGGTTCTTTGAACTGCATCTTGCCTAATTTCATCAAGCTCATTGAGTTGCTCCAATCTATGTTTGTGTGCTTCTGATAAATCCAGTCCCAATTGGACTACCATCTTGAAGGTCTGGATTTGAAACTTTATAGGGAACAAGACTTGCTTCCCATAAACAAGCTCATAGGGAGTATGTCTTGTTGTGTTCATCGATGTAGTTTTGTAGGCCCATAAAGCTTCAAGAAGCCTTTCTGCCCAATCTCTTTTATGTAGATGTACAATCTTAGTGAGAATTCCTTCAATCACGTTATTGGTAGATTCAACTTGACTGTTTGCTTGTGGATGGTAAGGAGTAGACTTCCTATGTTTTATCTTGTATTATTCCACAAGTATTTCCACCATTTTAGATGTAAATTGAGATCCTTGATCTATCACTATTTCTCTAGGAACACCAAAACGAGTGAAGATGTCCTCAAAAAGAAAATTAACTACAGATTTCTCATTAGCAAAAGGTAATTCTTTAGCTTCTACCCATTTGGTAACATAATCAGTGCATACCAAAATATACTTCTTTTGTTTAGATGGAGGATTAATTGGTCCAACAAAATCCAAGGCCCATTTTTCAAAAGGTTCAATGAGTACTTGAGTTTGTAGTGGCATTTCATCTGAAGGAGCAGGTTTCCCTACCCTTTGACAGTTGTCACACCTTTTGACATACTCTCTTGTATCTCTGAAGATGGAGGGCCAATAATATCCTAAATGAAGGATTTTATAGGTTGTACTCTTGTCAACAAAGTGTCCACCACAAGGTTCATCATGGCATGCCTTAAGAATTTCAGTCATTTCATTTTCTCAAACACATCCTCTGATCATGAGATATGGACCTGTTTTATACAATTCATTAGTAATCCATGAGTAATTTTCACTTGTTTGAATTATTTTTCTTTTCTCCTTAGGAAACAGGTGTGAAGGTAATTTTCCTGTGACTAAGTAATTAGCAATATCTGCAAACCAAGGGGTTTGAGTAGTTACTACAAAAATATATTCATCAGGAAAGTTATCTTCAACTGGAGTGTTATCTTTGATATTTTGAATTCTAGACAAGAAATCAACAACTGTATTTTGTTTTCCAGGTCTATCTAAAACAGCGATGTTGAACTCTTGCAGGAGTAATAACCATCTTGTAACTCTGTCGTTAGTAATCAGTTTATTCATTAAGTATAAAATTGCAGAGTGATCTATATGAACAAAGGTTTCATAGCCTCTTATATAATGTTTGAACTTGTTGATAGCTTGAACAACAACTAAGAATTCATTTTCAGTTACAATGTAATTTAACTCAGTGGGGGTCAAATTCTTGCTTATGTAGTAGATGGCATAAGGGATCAAATCTTTTTGTCCTAATACAGCTCCCAGAGCTATATCTGAAGCATCTGTTGAAATATGAAAAGGTAGTTTCCAATTTGGACCTCTTAAGATGGATACCTCAGAAATTTTTGCTTTCAAAGTCTCAAATGCCAACTGGCAATCAAGATTCCAATTGAATTCGTAATCTTTGGTGAGCAATTTGAAGAGTGGTGATGCTATTTTAGTGAATTTTTCTATAAACCTTCTATACTATCCTGTGAATCCTAGAAAACTTCTGACATCCTTTTGAAAACTTGGAATTGATAATTTATAGATGACTTCAACTTTAGATTTATCAACCTTAATTCCATCTCCTAAAATGTGATGTCCTAAGACAATCCCTTCTGTAAACATCATAAAAAAAAATTCATGTCTTAGTGAAAGGTTTGCTTCCTTACATATTTTAAGAACTTTTTCCAAATTTTCTAATGCTTCATCAAATGTATTCCCATAAACTATAAAGTCATCCATATATACCTTTACACAATCATGTATCAGATCAGAAAAAATCCTAGTACTTCTCTTTGGAATGTTGCAGGCGCATTGCATAATCCAAAAGGGAGTACTTGGTAGGCATAAGTTCCCCATGGGCAGGTGAATGTGGTTTTATCTTGATCTTCAGGTGCTACTTGAATCTGATGGTAACCACTAAAACCATCCAAGAATGAGAACTACTTCTTATCTACTAATGTATCTAATACTTGATCTATAAAGGGAAAATGGAAATGATCTTTCAGGGTAGTTTTACTCAATTCTCGATAATCAATACATACCCTCCAATTACCATTATTTTTAGGCACGATCACTAGAGGAGAAACCCACTGGCTATCTGAAATTGGGTAAATAAAATTTACATTCAACAATTTTTGCAACTCTTCTTTCACAATTTCCCTAAGATTTGGATTCATCCTTATTTGAGGTTGTCTGATAGGTTTACAATTTTCCTCAATGTAGATGTGATGCATACAAGTCTTAGGACTAATTTCTTTCATGTCAGTGTATTCCCATGCATATGCGGAAGAATGTTGTTGTAAAGTTTTGATTAGCTTTTCTTGTTGTAATTTTTCCAGGTTATTGTTTATGTCTAATGTTTTCCCTAGAAAGATTTCAACTATATAGCTACCAAATTCTTCCATAGAATAAATAGACATCTACCTAGATGACAAATATTCAATATTAGATTTTTCTTGAAACTGATCATGTTCATATTCTGGAGATGATTCAAAATTTTCCATTGTATTTAAGATTTGACTATCTTCACTAATGGTTGAAATAATAAAGATAGGCTGAATATAATTTTCATCATCAATCCATTCTTTGTCATCTATCTCTATGATTGTTCTTGCTGGAGGATATAAAGTGAATTTCTTAGTTGAATTACCATCAGAGATATACATATCACCAGATATACAGCTAATGAAAGCATCAGTTGTAGCCGGCCAATATCGTCCTAATATAAGTGAATGTCCTCCTAGATTTCTCTTTGGGGTTAGGATCATAAAATCAACAGGGTACTCCCAAGAGTCTAAGGATACTGAAATATCTTCTAACACACCATCTAGTTTGATTATAGATCTATCTGCCAATTGCAATAATGTAGGTGTATAAAGAAGATTGGGAAGTTTGAGTTGTTCCATGGTTTGTTTGCTCATGATGTTTATTGTTGCTCCTAAGTCAATCAGTGTATTTGGGATTTCAACTCCATTGATATGTGTTTTTACAACTGGACTTCCTGGATCTACATATTTTTGTATGGCAATTTTTCCCATCATTATGTCTGTTATTTTTCCTACTAGCTGAATTCTTTTTACTTCTTTTGTTTTTCTTCCTAGTTTCTTCATGCTCAACCCTTTTATTATTTTAGCTAGAATTGGAATCTCCTTAATGGCTTGTAACAAAGGGATTTTGATACAGACATTTTTCAATTCATCTAGAAAACCATAATTAGGCAACATAATATGCCTTTCTACCCCTCTATCAACTTGTAATATTTCTGGAAAAGGAGGTGTAGAAGTGGATATTGGTTGTTGCTCTATGATAGGAGTTGAGTTTATTGGTTCTTTCAATTTTTCATTTTCAGTATTCTAGTTTTGAGGAGATGTCCTTCAAAACTTTTATTTTGTTGTAGAGAATCTTCCTTAGAATTGTCTTGTTCTTGAATAACCATAGAAGTTTTTTTCTTTTCTAATATCCTACCAGATCTCAATTGGACATCATTGAGATCTAATGGAGTGATCATGTAAGTTGGAAATTGTTGTCCTTCCACCATATAGGTATTATAAGGATTTTTATTAATGGGGTTAGATAATGGTTGGGCAGGTAACTGATTTGGTCTTTGTGGAAATGGAAGTGAAAGTTGAGGGTTTTGGTTTTGAAGTTGGGGTTGTTTATTTTGTTGAGGAATTCGTTGGGGAGGATAGTTTGGATATGATGGAGGATATTGATAGTATGGAGAGAATATTCCATAAGGATTCTACATTCCTCGAGCCCAAGGTTGAGTTTGAGATTGAGATTGAGGCCAAGGTTGTTGCCAAGAATTCCAATTTGGAGGGGGCTGCATATACATTTGGTTGTTAAAACCTTGATTTTGTTGCCCTTGCCAAGGTTTTCTAGAGACAAAGCAAAGAGACTCTATTGGATTTGAAATTGTTTCCTCTTGAAAAACAACCTTAAAACCAGGGATTGAAGGACAACTTTTGGTCTCATGTTTTTCTGAAGAAAAAAAATAAAAAATAAATAAAAATAAACAAAAAATAAAAATAAATTAAATAAATAAATAAAAAAAATAATATTAATAATAAATAAAATAAAAAATAATAATAAATCACAAAAGTCTCTATGACTTTTGCATCAGGGCATTCTCTTAAAGTGTGCTTCTTTCTGCATTTGGGACTAAAAATAGCGAGAGCATCAATCTCATTTTTCTACTTATTTTGTAACTTAAGGGTGTCTATTTGTTCACTAAGGCTCCCTAGTATATTTGTTTTAAATTCATCAAGCATGCTTCCAATTTCTGCCCTACTCACTAATCTGGTTGCAAATTTATTCACCCTAACAAGAGAAGGATCTCTTGGACCTTTCCCAGTTTTGGATTTTTCTCTTGAGAGATGAACACATAATTATCTAATGTCACTTAATGGGAGTTGAGAGATATCTCCCTTCCCCATCATGTTAAGGATATCTATCCACTCATCTCTAATGGATTTTAATAAAAGAGCTTTTAAAGTATCTTGCCTTAAGTTATCCATTTTTGCTCTTTTTAAGTTATAGTTGAATCTCTTAATTAAATCCTCTAAATTTTCATCCTCTTTTTGCATCATTTTGAACACTTCATCCTTGTGATTGATAGGCATGCAATAATCCAAATACCTGTCCAAAAACACTTTCTTCATGTCATTCCATGTTCTAATGGACTGAGTGACCAATCCCATAAACCATTTTAAAGCAGCGCCTTTCAATGTTGAAGTGTTATAGACATTTTTGGGCACTTCAACCCCAATCAAAAATGTCCATAAGCTGAGGGCTCTTAAGTCCCTAAAAGTGTTGCTTCACTGCCTAAAGGAACAAGGTCAACTGATTACATCATCTCCCAGAAGTTCTCCACTAAAAACTGCTCATAAATGGTCAAAACTGGACCATACTGAAAGCTCCGTGCAGAGGGTGCGATGCATATCACCTTCCCAATGTACAGGGTGCGATGCATCCTGTTTTTCTCCTCTATAGGGTGCGATGGTCCGGAATGGACAAATGGAAAGGACCAAAATGTGAGGTGGAAGATCATGGAATCTTCCAGAAGCTTCCCCTCTGACACTTGCCACTCTATTTTCGCCCAGGGATGAGTAAAGATCTTCATTCTCCAAGTGGAAGCAGGAACTATCAGAGAGAAGACACTATTCAAGATCCCAAAAGATGACTCACCTCTCTGTAATCATCTATATATGGATCCCTCATCACAGAGATCCAGAGGCTGGAATTTTGTAACTTATAAAGAAGTGTTGTTGGTATTCTGGTGTACATTCATAGTGTTGGGTGATTTTTCTTTGCTTGAGGTGAAGAAGGGCTTCTTAGCTGGAGGATGATGCTGGGTAAAAGCTGCTTATGGTTGTAATCCTCTTGCTACTTTTTATCTGAATAAAGCTATTCTTGTTTCCTTCCATATTCTGGTGTACTTGTTTATATATGCTTGTATATGGTTAATGTACATCTGATCCTGCATTATTTATGAACTTAGATCCT
>APFE031585368.1:62672-88527 GCA_000404065.3 Pinus taeda | reverse complement strand
TTTTCATAAAAGGAATCAATAGTAGACTTTGATTGTTTGTTTCTAAGATAGCCACCCATCTTAGTGGGAATAGCAACATCCGTGTGGACACTATTCTCGTATAACTTGAAGGGAACAATTTGAGTTTTTAAGAGTCTTGTAAATAATCATAAGTTCTGCACAAGACTTCAAATTCAAATAAGAAGGTTTTAGGGTCTTCACTTTTTAATCCATGAAAATTTGGGAGGACAGATGGTGAAATATTTTTCATTGTGGCATATGTTTCTTCATCAACTATAGGGAATCCAAAAGAAATTTCAACTTCCCTATTTCCTCTACCTCTTCCATTATTTCCTCCACATCTTCCTCTACCTCCTCCTCCTCCTCCAAACAGTGAGAATTCTCCACCCTCTCCTTCTTCTGCCATTATAGTTTCTTTAGAGTCAATATAAGATTCAACCTACAAGGTTAATTTCTCTTCCTTTGGTTCCTCTATTAACGGTATGTGGAAGAGAGGTTCTACTTCTTCTTCTCCACTAGGTATTCTTAATTCTTCAACTAAAATATGTTCCCCTATGGAGGTGAAAAAGGCTACTCCTTTTGTTGGAGACCCAATATTTTCCTCCTCTAGGACTTCCTCAGTAGATGAAGTACGAGATCCTGTTGATTGAATCTCTGACCTTAGAACTTCAGGAGGTCTATGGATAGGAATATGAGCTTGAGATGGAGGTGTATCTCTTCTTAGTCTTGGTGGAGTAGGTGGTGTTGTAGGAATTGAACTCCTGCCTCTAGCTATAAATCTACCCCTAGAGTCTCTTTATCTGCATATCATTTCTTTTTTAATGTAAGAGATAAGGTTACTTAATTACACTTCCCTGGCAACGACGCCAAAAATGTTTAGTCAATTTAGTGTCCTAAATTGCTTGCATGAATTATCAACCGAGGTTTGTAGACTAATGAAGTGCAGTGCACTATATGTGCTTAGTTAACTTTTCTCTTACTTCATTGTTTTGTATTTTTATGTTTGTTTGTGGGTTTATGTTCTTTGATGTCTAAGAATATACAATCGATGAGAGATTTGCATGGATCTAATGAGTTTTTAACTAGTTAAGACCTAATAAGAGAAACAGGGAATCTATCTTATCTACCATTTAGACCTAATCCATGGATCTAATTCCTAAAACCAAAAGTAATATTGATGCAGAAGGTAATTCAATAATTGCATTCATTTAGCCATTCAACCATTCAATTTGGAACATGATAGAATCAATCTCATTGAAATTATTTTTTGGAATGTCAAGCGATGCAACTAAGTAATGACCTGAAAACAGAAAAGAAAAGATGACAGTTTGTAAAACTAACAATGTGTTGAGTAAGCTCAATCACTGCATGAATTAGATATTCAACCAATTAAGTTAGAATTCTCATCATTTCGAAATGGTTTTGAGAACATCTATTAATATAGCTAATTGCATTTCTATGCTAAAAAAATGAGTAATCAAACGAGTAAGAAGCTAAGCAACTATGTATTCTCATTACTTCATTTTTCATTCAGTCATTTCTCATACAATATCTCAGAAGAATAAGACTTGCGTAGTTGTGATTTTTATCCTTACGCTATTGATTACAAACTGAAATGAAAAAAAAAAAAAAAAAAAAAAAAAAAAACTAGAGAAAACAAACTTGTAGAGAACAGAGTAATAGAAATTAAAATGAAAAAAACAAGTGAAAAACCTCCTTAAGTGCAGGTGCCCTTTGCAACTGATGTGGCTGAGCAACAACTAATTAAAGATGCACTTTTAAACCACCGTTGACAAAACAGAGTTTGTATTATCAACAAAACGAAGTATGAACAAAGTTTTTAACAAAAGCCTATAATCCATTCTAGCTTCTAACTACTTCTCGGTCTCATTTAACCTATATTTATAGAAAAACAACATAACTATCTAAGAGAAAATCTTGTTATAGGTGGCTTGATCTGAATCTATCATGACTGTTTATATGAAGACATGCTACAAGTGGCTTAATTCGAATTGTAATGAGACTGTTAAACTTCTGATCTGCATTAACTCCTCCACTTCTGATCAGCTACAAGTGGCTTAATCCGCATTAACTCTTCAACAGAACTGTTAGACTCTTGATTAGCTACGAAAGAGAAAATCAAGAGTCCTACTGCTACTAGATAACGTATTTGACTCCATCTTTGACCATGACTTTAGGCATGCTTTTCTGTCAATCTGGACCGAGTGAGTAGGATAGAATCCATGTGGAGATGATTCTGGAGATTCCCATTTGGCCTAGTTCTTCATTTGACACCTGTAACCTGCCAGACCATGAGAGTAGATATGGAACCCACAGTTAGCTGTAGAATAGGTTGTGTTCTGTAGCTAATTTGAAAAAATCTATTAAAATAGCAATAACATGAAAATATAATATGGTGATCATTTTAATGCTTTCCTAAGACAAAATCTAGCATTTATCATTGATTGGGTATGTATTCTTGTGAGGAATCAAGAGAAAAAGGTGAGAACAAATATCAAGGGGAAGGTAATTCTAAGGTTCAACAGGTGGCACAACTGGGATTTGCACCAAATCGACCTTCTTCAATACATGAATGAGATCAATTGTGGGGTACCCCTTCCCCAAATTCAACCCACCATGATGTAGAGGGTTGTCCATGATACCATTTATTTGGCTTTAGTGGTTTCATACCCCAACACAACACATGACAGGGAAAGGGACCAAATTGACAGTTGAACAGTGACAGTTGTGCCACATGGGTCTGGAAAGGACCACAAGGGTCCATTTGCAGATCCATAGGTCGACATGGACCCTTCTTCTTGGAAAATTTCTAATGCACATAACATGTGATCCATGAATCAGATAGAGATAAAATTTATATCGATGGAAATCTCTCAATGAATTGATTTTATGGTGCTATTAAAATTTAATTCACTAGAGTTTGAGAAAATGAGGTCTTATGACCCCACTTTCATGATATACCCCTGAGGTTGGGTAAAACGAAATAAGTAACGCATCCCCCAACCAAGATAAGCCAAGGGGTGGGGAGGGAGTGTTACAAACTCCATATTGACCTATGACTAGATGAAGGAGAGTGGCCTTCATCCTGATACCACTAGTATCTTAGGAGATGTTTCCCCTTGGGTGCTTGTTATGTAGAGAAGCTATTTAGATCTAGAATGTGAAATTCCACTTCATTTTCATATCTAAGAACAATTATATACTTGTTTTTTATGACTTCTTCCCAAGGTCTGGTGATTGGCTTGGGATGTGCAAACAAAACTTCTTCATATTTATTTGAATTTGCTCCTGAAGTGGCACAACTGGGATTTGTGCCAAATCAACCTTCTTCAATAGATGAATGAGATCAATTGCGGGGTCCTCCTTCCCCAAATTCAACCCACCATGTAGGGGGGTGTCCACGATATCATTTGTTTGGTTGGGGTGGTTTCATGCCCCAACACAACACGTGACAAGGAAAGGGACCAAGTGGACAGTTGAACGGTGATAGTGGTGCCACATGGGTCTGGAAATAACCACATGGTTCCACTTGCGGATCCATAGGTCGACGTGGACCCTTCTTAATGGAAACTTTCTAATGAGAATAACTTGTGATCCATGAATCAGATCAAGATAAACATTATATCTATGGAAAGCTCTCAATGAGTTGATTTTTATGGTGGTATTATAATTTAATTCACTAGGATTTGAGAAAATGAGGTCTTATGGCCCCACTTTCATGATATACCTCGGAGGTTGGGTAAAAAAAATATTTAATGCATCCCACAACCAAGATAAGCCAACAGGATTGGAGGGAGTGTTACAAACTCCATACTATCCCATGATTGGATGAAGGAGAGTAGCCTTCATCCTGATACCACTAGTATCTTAGGATATGTTTCCCTAGGGGTGCTTGCTACGTAGAAGAGCTATGTAGATCTAGAATGTGAAATTTCACTTCATTTTCATATCCAATATCAATTATATGCTTGTTGTTGATGACTTCTTCCTAAGATCTGATGATTGGCTTGGGATGTGCAAACAAAAATTGATCATATTTATTTGAATATGCTCCTGAAGTGGCACAACTGGGATTTACGACAAATCGACCTTCTTCAATAGAGGAATGAGATCGATTGTAGGGTCCCACTTCCCAAAATTCAACCCACCATGTCGAGGGGTGTCCATGATAACATTTGTTTGGTTGAGGTTGTTTCATGCCCCAACACAACGTGTGATAGGTAAAGGGACCTAGTGGACAGTTGAACGGTGACAGCAGTGCCACATGGGTCTAGCAAGGACCACATGGGTCCACTTGCAGATCCATGGATCGATGTGAACCCTTCTTATTGGAAAATTTCTAATGAGCATAACGTGTGATCCATGAACCAGATCGAGATAAAAATTTTATCGATGGAAATCTCTCGATGAGTTGATTTTGATGGTGGTATTAGGATTTAATTCACTATAATTTAAGAAAATGAGGTCTTATGACCCCACTTTCATGATATGCCTTGGAGGTCGGGTCAAAAAAAATAGGTAACACATCCCACAACCAAGATAATCCAAGTGAGTGGGAGGGATTGTTACAAACTCCACACTGACCTTCGACTGGATGAAGGAGAGTGGCCTTCATCCTAATACCACTAGTATCTTAGGAGATGTTCCCTTAGGGGTTCTTGCTCTGTAGATCATCTATGTAGATATAGAATGTGAAATTTCACTTCATTTTCATATCCAAGACCAATTATATACTTTTTGTTGATGAATTCTTCCCAAGGTCTGGCTATTGGCTTGGGATGTGCAAACAAAACCTCTTCTTATTTATTTGAATTTTCTCCTGAAGTTGCTTCATCGAACTAGTCAAGTGTTGGCTGCTGATGGGAATCAATCTCAAACAAAGAATTGTCTGAACAAGAACCAATTTCCAATGTTGATTCCTTTGTTTTCACTAATCTTGCTAGAGTTGTGATTCAAGTTGAAGAAACTTGATTTTGTTTTGTGAATCTTCTAAACAGGTTAGAATATCCCTGGAGTGACTTGTAAATTTTGATTGCATCATTAATATAAAAAAATATTAAGTAACTCTAATGCTCCATCAATTCAAGCCATTATTGCAACAATTCCATCTCGGAAAACTAAGGGTGTCAAATTCAACTGAAAATGCACCTATCTACAATGATATTCAATTGATTTTTGAGAATAAATTTACAAAAAATACATTATTTGCAAGCTACAATTGCTTACAGAGCTTAACTAATCCTCACAATTGAATGTGTTGTCGACGCTACTGATATGAGAATGCAAGGTGTAGGATTCTCCAGTCATCAAATATAAATGTGAAAGAAGCGAGGTTATTGATACCACCATTAAGCCTCTCCTTGAGCAGGGGTAGTAAAAAAACATATACAAAGCTTCCCTTCAATTTGTCGCTGTCAGAGCATAGAGCATGAACAATTCCATGTTCCTTAAATAAATGTGAGGAATAATATCATGTGAAATTTATGATATTAAGCATATTGCACCCATGCTTAGATGGCCCTCATTGAGAAATATGATTACCTGAGTAACCACACATAATAAGTCTAATTCCAAGATGTGTAGATAAACCATGGAGAAGGAAAGACTCTACTCCAATAACTATATCAAATGAATGCTACCCAAATTTCTGAAATTAGTGTTCAAATTCCCTCAAAGATCATTTGAGGATTTGAAATTGAAACCTCCAATTTTTACGCCACAAAGGAATGAAGGACATTAATTATGTTGGTAAATTACACTAACCATCATTGTTGGGTGAATGTGCAATTGAAAGAGGGGAAACTTCATAATTTCGATGGTTGAGCATCCATATTGTATACAGAATCATCAATGCACCAATGAAAGGCTTGAATGAAATTGAAAAATTTAGTAGAAATGCCACAAATACTTAGCATCTGCACACCCTATCTTTAGGAGTCCTTTATCCTACAAACACATTTCATAAACAAGCCCAATTTCGCAAAACAAGATCAAAACTCATTGTATGAATGCAATATGGGCATATTGCAATATTAATTCATAGATGAGCCACGAATGAGTTTTGAGACAAGAAAAGGTGAAAATTGAATTCTTGTTCTAGTGCACAGACATAGGAACAACAATGCAGTTCTTGGGAAAGTGAATTGTGATTCTCTTCTTGTACAAAGATCAAATTCAACTATTAGTATATAGGGGTATGTATTTCTAGATTTTGAATCCAAGCTAAAAGTTGTATTTGAAATTTAATTTTCATCCATAAACAAATATGGATATGTATTTCTATATTTTGAATCAAGTTTGGTGTTTATTCTAAAAATCATTTTCAGCCATAAGTAATTATGGATGAGAGTTGAATCTAAGATGTCATATTTCAAATCATATATTCATATTTTGCAATATGAGATTTAAACCTTTGAGTTTATATAGTTAAACTCATATTAATATTTGTAATTGTCGTGAATTTAAATTTAATTTAAGCTTTATTTGATTTAAACCTTATGTTGAAAAATGTGTGCTTGTGAGTGATTTTCAACATTGGGAGTTAAGCTTCACATTTAATTCAACATTGATGAATTGAATAATTGTTGTGGAACATAGAATAAGAGCAAGGTCCTTACCTATCAATCAAAGATTTTGTAATTATATTGGTATTGCAGTTTGAAATTACTTTTGGGTATAACAAATTACAAGTAGTGAAGTTTGATTATGACAAATAAATAGAAAACAATGTGAATTTTTTGAGTGATTGTTCCACCTTATATAGGTAAATAAAAGCATTTTCAACTTTATTCTTGTTCTAAATTGAGGACATGACAATTGGTGTGACAATTTTATGCTCAACAATTAGTTGTGGAAATTATCATGAGAACATGGAAAATTCACATGGTCATTCAAACTAATATAATGTTTATGAGAATTCAGAGTTTTGTAGAGGTATTTGGAGGTGTAAGCATATCGAAGAAGCTGGAGATTGTTTTTGTTTGTATACTAGAAAGTGGGAACTTGGGAAGGTTGGAGGAGGGACTAGTAGAGAAGGAATTCATTGGAATCCCAGTAAATGCAAAGGAAAATAACTTGAATCAACTATGATATAAAGTCAATTAAAGATCAGTAGATGCAAACTAAAGTTAGTACTGAAAACAATACTCAAAATATTGAAGACCTAATAGATAGAATGGACATGTTGTAGACCAAGATTAAAAAAATGGAGCTATAGAAAAATCATGTCAATGGGAGGACTTAATGAGAGGCTCGCATTTCCCTTTCAGTTGGTTCATTTAAATTAGTTATCTTGATAAATAAGGATGATGTTACAGTGTAGCAATTGTCAACTCAATTTATGAAGCGAACCTTTGTCATCTAGTTAAAGAAGTATGATGATAGTTTGGAAGCCCACAATGAATCTAATCATCAATAGGTTTTGAAATAAGCAACATTTAGAAATGTTTTTATTTTTCTAGGATAGTTTATACAACTATATATTTGACAAATAAATAGTGGCAGATTTGGAATTTATAGTCTATTGTCTAGAGTAGACGGTAGTCTAGATATTTTGAGAATTTGTTTACTAAGTTAGACTCTCAACCTATTACTTCTTTGTATTATCATGATTAGACCGTTTGACCACAATATTATTTTAATATAAATATATAATCATTTATTTAAAAATAGTAATAATTATAAAATTATGAAAATAATTTAGAATTAAATTATTAAAATGGTTGTGATGGGTCGATGTCATTGGGAGACACTTCTACGATGGTGGTTGAGAAAACTACACTCTCTAACATAAATTCTATGTGGGGCCTTTGATGCAATTAAAGAAATCAAGAATGCATTGGAGGAGGCTTTAATGAGCACAATTTCTGAGAATGCACAGAGATGATCATGCCATGAAAGTTCTTGAAGTATTCTTAGCAGGTATCAAGTTCCAATTCCCCCTAGGAAAAGACACAACAAATGTGTTGCACACCTTGCTGATGGGGCTCAAGTTTGAATCCCTCAAAAACATTATGGAGGATGCTACATGGCTACATGACGTGGTTGACTATGAAGCTCCCCCTAGAGTTTTCATCGTGCTCATTCAATCCACAACATTTAATGTCACCACAAGCTAAGTTTCACCATTATTTGAGATTTCCTTCATCACCTGCAAGGTTGGACTCTAACATTTTGTCTTCACTCATGTACCTATTGTGGCCACAACTCCCTTAAAATTTTCAAATTTAAGGAGTTCTTCTTTTGAATTTTGACAATGTCCCCTCAACATATGTTGTTTTGTTTTGATCTATTGTTTTATTTTGCTATGGTTATAGCTCCATTTCTCTTATTTGCCTTGGAAATTCTTCAAGAAGTCCCCTTAGTTAGAGTTTGATTCATTTTGAAAACCTATGCCAAAACCTCCTTGACCTTAACCATTTAAACCTTGTCACATTCTCTCTATGAGTAAGTGCGATGATAATTAAACATCAAAGTACTTCGCACTTTCCATATGGTAATTATGATGTTTTCCTCACATTTTACCTATAAAAAATTTCAAGGATTATCTAAATCTTATCATGGTCAAACAAATATTGCAACAATTCACATGAATCTTTATCACTCACAAATCGAACCTTTCTACTAGCCTCAATAATCATTTCAAGACGTAAAGATGCAACTTCCATATTCAATTTCCACCTCTATCCCTTGCCATGGTGCACACTTTGATTGTAAATTCTTTGTGTCATCGTGATAAAATGATTGCATTTAAACCTTGTCAAAACCATCTTGCTCATCACAATTTTCATATTTCTTCACATGAGAAAGTAATTATTTTCTTGTCTTTCTCACATGCGATAATATCCTATCACATACACCTATTATAAAGACATTATGTCAATTGTATTTTACTATGTTAACGTTATGATGTTGGCTTATCACAATTGTATATTGCAAACTTGTGAGTTGATATCTTTATGATTAATTACCAAGGTGACAAAAATTTGAACCACCATTGCATTTTCCCTATAGGAAGATGTGATGGTAAGGTATAGTGGCGTTTTTCTTATGCATGGGCATAAGAATGAGACTGTAAACGATACCTACATGCCATTTTAAAATCTCTTCCATGGTCTCACGGTTTTTCTATCAATCAATGCAAGTTTAAGGATGAAATCTCGAATAACACTCGCACTTTTCCACCATTCTTGTGCTCATAGTTCAACCACATTATAAACTTGACACACAGAGTAAACTTTGTCATTGATCCTATTAATTTTTATTGTGTGGAAATAGTCTCAAACTCTCATTTCCTAGAAATGTGGTTCTCATACCTTTACACATCTGCACCCATCACCTCCAATGCATCCCAAGGCTAGGGATTCAATTTGTGATTTTCAATGACATTCCATGCATATTCCTCTCTAGAGTTATATTCCATGCATTTTGGTTATTTTCAAAAACATGAGTATCATATTAATCAACCATTTACTCATTCTAAATCTTTCCATTAAGTCATTGCAAACTCTTATTTATGAATGCAAAGACTATTAATTGTGGCGTAGTTTTGACTCTAAATTATTGTGATTTTGAATATAAATGTAATGTAACATAAATGTTTGATCTAGCTTTGTTTGCATACAGTTTTGCAAGTTCATTGCTAGATTAATTCTATTCCTAGCACCTAGCTCAGCTATGAATGAAATAAAAGATCCCAATCAACTAGACTTGGTAGCTCAAATGAAATAATGGAGGGTGCTAAGTTATTTCACAGTCAATTTATAGTGGTTTGTAGAAACAATATGATTTTAACAAATGGGCTTGGTTGTATTCTAAACAACAGGATTCTTGGAACCACTTGGAATTTTCTATTCAAAACCCAGCAATTTCATTGGCCACACATACTCGGAGTTGTTGGGCTAGCACTAGATCATGCCAAAAACATCCAAATTCACAATAGTCTTGCTAAGTTTAGATTGAATGATGCTCTCTGCTTGCAACTGTATCATTTTTTTAAATAAATATTCATAAGGGTGGTGATGTAATCTATATATAACATGGGCTTGCTCTATAAAATGGGAGGGGGTCCGAACTTTGTAAGAAAGGGGAGAAATTATGCAATAATTCTTAATAAGATTGCACTATTGTAATTGGTATAGGATTTTTTTGTAAAATGGAATGAATCTTGAGGTCTATAAGAAACTGATTAAGCACTAGTGTTCCTAAGAGAGTTTGAGATTCAAATATTGTACATGTATAGGATATTAGAGAGCTAATGTAGAGGAGTTTTCTTTTCGTTGCACTGATGTATATGATTTGTCGACCTGTTAGCATTTCTTTGATGTTTACTTGAATCTAGTTTTTATCTTATTCTCATTAGCATATAATAATTGGAATTGACACTATTGTTATTCTTATCTATTTTATGCTAGTGGATGTTTTGTTTGAAGTTGTCTTCTCCAAAGCTTAGCAAGGTTTAGATCAAGATTAGCAATGGATTTATGGAGATTGGATTGTGATAAATAATAACTATTTATTTTTTATTAGCAAGTTCATCTTGTTATTCCTTATATTGGATTTAAAACGAACTACTTTTTTTGTCCAACATAAACCTTATAGTGAATTCACTTTACAAGGCCAAATTTTGGTATATGCATGGAAGATCTATGATAACTACTTATTTGAATTATTTCATTATATATTTTCTTTAACCATTTGTAAGACATTAAATAGTTTTGGTGACTTGCAAGTAAATCCCAACCCGGGATCCGAGCACAGTATTTCCCTTCCTTTTGGACATCTTTAGCCCTTAGTTAAGAGTGAGGTTATCCTTCTCTTTGTCAAGATAGGTTTTTTTTTGCTATTCACATCTTAGAATTAGTTTGTAGTTTTACTTGCATCAAATTCTTTTCGCATGCGATCAAATCCAACTGTGGCTGGACTAAGCCATGGTTTTAGGAATTTAAAAGGAATCATCATTTTCTAAAGTATTTACACACAAATGATTCATTTCCCTTAAGTTTGTTAATCACAACCATCATCACTCATAAACGAACCGAAGATATTGTGCATATTGTACATATTAGATAGTTTGTGCTAAATTAATTTAGGCTAGTACTAGAACATGGGTAACTGGAGACCCATTGAACCAGACAAGATTTCCATCACAATGGAAAGGAGTCTAATTGAGACTTTGATCGGGAAATTCCTTCCTTGTTGAGCCAAGAAATTTCTAGGATTCGACACTTTTGGTGCTAGAAGGAGGGCCACAAATTACTATCTATGGAGAAATTTTATCTTTTACTAATTATGGCTCATATTTTGGGTCTTGATTTTAGTGCACCTGAAACTACCAGATGTTTTCTCAGGAAACCAATCTTGTCCTTGATCAAAACAACATATGACAGTGAGAAGAGAGTTTCTATTGTAGATCATGTTCTACAATTTATGACTAAATGTAATTCTTTAAATATCATTAATGAAGATGAGATTTGCAGGCTATTTTCTCTCACGTTTAAAGGATGAATTCGAGAAAGGTATAAATCCACACATTCTTGGAAATATTTCATTGATATTTTTCTTTTAGATCAACATTGTTATGATTATGATATGTTGTGTTCAGAAATAGGAAGTATTTCAATGCATGAAGATGAGTCAATCGAAAAGTTTTATGATAGATTTAAATCACTTTGTTTTAGTTTTCACCTCAAAGATCTTCCTTGGGAAGAGGATTTGTCACAGTGTTTCAAATATCTTGTTTATTATTCTTGTAAACATAATAAATCTAACAAGGATGAACAAGATAATATTGATGCCTTTCTGAATCCTATTGAACCCTTGAATGAATTGGAAAAAATTTCAAACTCTCAAACACTTGGAGTTTTCTTTACGAATTCTCAAATTTCGAAAAATCACAATTCAAGTCCATCTCTAGAATTTGAGGATATATCTTAAATATATTCTTGAGATTGTGATCAAACTCAAGCAGGGTTAGTAGGAATAACTACACCTCAGTACTCGACTAATGAACATTGTGTTAGTTTTTCTATGGAAGTAGAATCAATACTAGTTCCTATCTCTTCAGCAGAGGACTTAACATCAAACCAAAATCTTGGTTTCATCCATAACAATGTAAATCACAGCGATGAACCTGATTTGACATATTTTGGTGAGCATTACTTTTTATTCCCTAATCTTTTCACAAATTAGAGTACATCTAGTAATGATCCTATAGATCTTTCTTTCAAAACCCTACCTCTAGCTAATACAAACTTATTTAAGGATCATATTGTTTGTGAGAAGGACTCTTTTCCCATCTATGATAATTTTTAACCTCTTTTATTTCTTTTTTTTTGATACTATTAACTCAAATCAATCACATCATTTTCATGAAAAGAAGGTAATATATGATCAAATTTCTTATGATAATGTCATAGAATTACCTTCATCACGAAGTGGCTTATATTTAGACTTGTCAATGGATTCTTCTTGTGCTTCATCCCTTCCTCCTTTAGATAAACATAGTCTCAAATGCATTGATGCATATGATCTTCATTTTTCAATGAAACTCATTTGAATAATCTTCTGAAAGCTAGTCATAATAAAGTCTTGGCGCATTGTCTTCCTTGAGTCAAATCCAAGCATGAGAATAAGTGTAGGTTTTTCAGTTCCATTTCTAACTTTCAAAATAGATTAGATAATCATACTAATAACATATTTCCACAGGTTTTTGCATACGAAGGTACATCATCCTAATCAAGCTTGTCATATTCTTCCCCTTGAGATACTCTTCAAGTAATGTCAAATATTCATCCTTATTTCATTGATCCATTTGAAATATATTTGGATAAATCGTTTCAAGGGAAGATTCTTGTACATAAATCTCTTTCCTTTAACTTGTTAAAGGTAGATGTACATAATTTTGTTCTTATTCCTTACAACTTTGTCCTGTCACTTTTGCTAACACGTGTTATACTTTTTATTGTAGGAATGGAATTGATGGAATCTCTTCACTGGAAATATGCTTATACCCAATTAGTTTCATTTCTGCAAATTAAATTTGTATATAGTGTATATAGTAGGAACATGATTAGTTAGCATAGTTAGTTTGCTTTGATTTTGTGTTTCAAATAAAGAAGTCATAGAATTTTAATCATCGTCAAGGTGTTTGTCTTATTTCAAGTTTTATCTTTAGATACTTATAATGAAAGGATTCAAATACCTTATTAATGGCATCATAAGGAAACTTTGAACATGATTGCACCTTAGTTCATATGTTGGTTAAGCCTTATCAATTACCATCTTACGAGACATTATTTATCACCATGTCAATCTATTATATCATATATATGAACCACAGGTTAAGATTTCTTTTTTCATCTTGTATTGTCTAACCTTTTAAAGGATTATTAGTTTAATTTGTTGCCTTTTTTCCTTTGAATGATTGCTTTTAATAGTTTGTTTTGGTTTGTTTTCGTGACATTCTCAAAAATTTATAGGAAGGAACTTTATTTCTAAGAAACAACAGTTGGTCCACACAGAAAAGGGAAATATTTACTCTTCATCTATAATAGGGTTTAATTATCATCTTATCTTATTAAGTTTCAAAATTTTCATACCTTAACTATTTTCTATGGGGAACATTAAGACACGGTTCAAGTATTATGAGCCTATTAATATAGAGGAATGAATTATTACCAGTCTAAACTTTGAATACCTCCCATACCCTCCACATATAACTCTTCTACTTTGGTAGATGAGAATAATTCTAACGAGGTCAATCGTAAATAGTTTTCCATTTGTATATTAAAATGCATATCCTCTCATACCACCTCGCTCTCTTCTCCTAAAATTCAAAAACAAATTTTCAAGCATGCTAATATATAAGAAGAGAGTTAAAAGCAGACATGTGCGAGAAGTGTATGCAAACCCGTTAAGGTATTGAACGGGCTCGCTGGCAATGGGTCACTCATACATGGTACCATGATAACTTCGCAGGGGTATTGAATAGGCTTGCTGGCAGTGAAGCAATGTTGGGTAAAGGGGTAACTTTACAACAAATGCATGCTAGCCTTCAATGACCTTCTAGTTGTTTTCACTATCCACTAGTAGAGATGTGATTATAAGTTAATAATATCCCTTTTATTGGATTCAATGATTTGGAACTAAGCATTCAAGTACGTTTATCTCTTAAAGCACTCATTTTACTTTGTTTCTATCTCACATGGGATCCTTGGAAATGGCATAAGGCACAAATTTCTTTTGGAAAACTCTTATCTAAATCCTATCATATAAACCAGAGATAACTACTTATTCCCCATTTTTCGCCAATTGTTGTGGCCACAAATCCCTTAAATTTTTCAAATTTAAGGAATCCTTCTTATGAATTTTGACAATGCCCTTAACATTTGTTGTTTCGTTTCGATCTACTATTTTATTTTGGTATGGTTATAGTTCCATTGCTCTTATTTTCCTTGGGAGTTCTTCAAGAAGTCTCTTTAGTTAGAGTTTGGTTCATTTTGAAAACCTGTGCCTAAACCTCCTTGACCTTAACCCTTTAAATCCTATCGTATTCTGTCTATGAGTAAGTGTGGTGATAATTAAACATCAAATTACTTTGCACTTTCCGTATGGTAAATTGTAATGTTTTCCTCACATTTTACCTACGGAAAGTTGTGAGGATTATCTAAATCATATCATGGCCAGGAAAATATTGTGGAAATTCACATTAATCTTTATCACTCACAAATCAAACCCTTCTACTAGCCTCAATAATCATTTCAATATGTAAATACGCAACTTTCACTTGCAAGTTCCACCTCTATCACCCGCCATGGTGCACACTTTGATTATAAGTTCTTTGTGTCGTTGATGATAAAATGATTGCATTTAAACCTTGTCAAAACCATCTTGTTCATCACAATTTTCATATTTCTTCACACGAGAAAGTAATTCCTTTCTTGTCTTTGTCACATGGGATACCATCCTATCACATACATCTATTATAAAGACACTATGTCAATCAGATTTTACTATGTTAAGGTTATGATGTTGGCTTATCACAGTTATATACTGAAATTTTTTGAATAGATACTTTATGATTAATTTCCAAGGTGACAAAATTTTGAACCAACATCGCATTTTCCCTATGGGAAGGTGTATTTTGGTTTTTTTTTATGCCTGGACATAAGAATGAGACTGCAAATTTTGATACCTACATGCCATTTTAAAATCTCTTCCATGGTATCACAATCTTTCTATCAATCAATGTGAGTTTAAGGATGAAATTTTGAATACCACTCAAGGGAACTGGATATCCTCTGGGAGCCTCCACGCGACGAGGGTGATCAACAATAGCAGTCAGGCATAGTGAAATGCCTTGGCATCGTCTGTGCTTCGCAGTAGTTGATCATGAATTCCTTGCAAAGGTATTGTGCAAATGTTGTACTGCACCCCCTTCGTGCAATGTGCAGCTAATGAAATAATTGGCACTAGAACCTCGTCCATGCGGCTCTTTCTCATGACCTTGCGGGCCAAAATCTGAGCAGAAAACTGCACCGCCTTATCTATAATGGAGCGGATGGAGTATCTGCATGACTTCTTTATCAATCCAAACTCATTCTTCATCCTATCTACGAGTTGCTTCTCCTTGTTTTTCCTCTAAACTCCTCAACTGGATCCACCCCTTGATAGGGAAACCTTGTAATGTGGTGGATCAACATGTCTATGATGGGGATGGGTTCTCCCAACCAGTGACACCCATCATAAACTAATGTAAGCAGTTGGCGTATGCACACCATGTTGATATTGGTTCAGCTGAAGTGTGGTACCCATAGCATGTTCAGTAACCCGACCTTTTCAATCCCCCTGACACACTTCATAGTCTCTAGTCGCGTGACCCAAGTCTCCTCATAGTATATTTTTTTCATGTATTTGTTTGTGGCCAAATGAGGAAATTTCTCGTGATCAGCGATATCCCAATCCTCCATTTCCAATGCAAGGATGTGTACGAAGAGCACACCTTCAAATGGCACCTTCTTCAGCAATAACGATGTATAGACCATGAACTTCATGTCATCAGATCCTTTGGCACCTTCACTTTCCCTTTCTGCAGAGGGATATACTTCGAGAGCCTAGTGATAGGCTCGCCCTCCTTAGCATTCGGCTCTTCCACTCCTTTGTGAAGCTCTTCTTCATCCATATCCAATGGTTCATGTGGCTGCTTGGATTTGTCCATTTTCCTTTTTTGCCGAACCTTCGTAGGGATATTCCTCAATGACTACCTCACCGGTACAGCCTATGGTTTCTTCTATTTCTCTTTGGCAACAGATGGTTTCGGCCAAGGCAACCTTGGCAGCATAGGCACAGATCTTGTATCTTCCATCAACGAGATTTTAGGGGTTGCGACTTGAGAGACAGTGGCTTTAGAACTTGCAGCTTCTGCATGATTAGTTGCAAACATTTTCTTGAAGATGAGCTCACGGTTCCACTCACGCAAATTTGTGAACGTCGGCTGTGACAGAAGTTCCTCCTAATATTCTCAATTCATAGGTTTCAGAAAATAGAGCTTACAAATAATTTTCAGAAGGAAAAGTGTTCTACTGCAAGCCAACATTCCATATTTATAGGTGATTTTGAATTTAAATCTGATTGTTCCTTCCAAAATCCTGTCATAAATGCATCTTTGGCGGCAGATTGCCAAATATTTATGCCATAAATATTGCCTACCCGCTCCTCCTAATGGGATTTTCACCATCCAATCAGCTACAATGCATACAACGGCTATTTTTGGACTCCTTTGTGTAACACCATCCTTCATGGCACAGCTCTCTTAGCGCAGCTCCTCCTGGTGCACTTCTGGCTTCCCTTGCATAGCTCCCTTACTTTGTTTTTCCATTCTTTGGGCAGTGTAGTTTATAGTCGTACTTCCTTGCAGTTTCCCAGAGTACTAAGATTGTCCTGCTATCATGTAGTCATTGCACAGGGGCAGGATCCCCTTTATATAACTTCAGTCGACTTCCATTGACTCTTCTTGGAAATATTTCCCCATTCAGCTTCGCAAGCTGAACTATGCCACCATCTGTAATTTCCTTGACTACAGAGGGCCCCAACCAGTGCATTTGAAACTTCACAGGGAACTTCGTGAACTTGCTATCATATAATACCACTAAATCATTCACCTTGAAGGTGCGCAGCTTAACATGTCGATCATGCCAGGCCTTCTCATGCTGCTTCTGTGGCTGTTGGTGAAATCCTACTAAAAATTGGTCTTCTTCTAATTCCATCAACTATGCGAGGCATTCCTCCATAGTTTCACAATCCACCATATAATTTAATGTTGCAATTCGCAAGCTTGGCACAATATACTCCATACGCATCATGGCCTCTATCCCATAGACCAGCCTGAATGGGGTTTGTCTACTCAACTTCTTACACATCGTCCTATATTCCCATGGGACCATTGGTACGTGCACATCCCAGTTGTTTCTTTGTGCATTGCATACCTTCGTCAATGTGTTCTCCAAGATTTTATTGAATGATTCAACCATACTATTTGCTTGAGGATGATAGGGTGTACCCTTTTGATGATAAACCTGAAATTCTCTGAGCATCACGGCAATAGCTTCATTAAGAAAGTGCATACCCCTGTCACTCATCAGTATCTTAGGACACCCAAACCTTGTGAAGACATACTCAAATAGGAACTTAGTGACTGTAATGGTGCTACATTCCTTCATCGATTGTGCTTTTGCCCACCTCGTCAATTATTCAGTCACAGTAATAATATATCGTGCACTAGTCTTTTTCCCTGGGGGTTGTATCGGACCCACAAAGTCAAAAGCCCATTTGTCAAACACCTGTAATGAAATCTGAGGATTCCAAGGAAATTCATCCCTTCACGATGGCTTTCCCGTCCTTTGACATGCATCACATGCCTTGCAATATTCCTTAGAATCCTTATGTAGCGTTGGCCACCATAATCCTGCACGCAGAATCTTTTGTGTGGTCGGTCTACCTGCATAGTGTCCTCCCTCCACTCCTCAATGTGCTTCGATGAGGATACTAGATCGTTCAAACTCTGGAATGTATCAGCACCATATTTCGTTAGTACCCATCTTATACAAGTGTCTCACAATCACAGAAAAGTCGACTGCGCGGACCACCAACTCCTTTTTTTGATGCGTAGAGTATCCTTCCGGGTTTTTTCCAGTAGTAAAAAATTGGATTATATCAGCAAAGTGATCATCTGCAACCCGTATAGCAAAGAGTTTCGCATCTGGCAACCCTTATTTCAAACTAGTTGATTCTTCCCTATCTCAATCTGGGATAAATGATCTGGTCCTGCATTCAACCATCCAGGATTTACAATCACTTCAAAATCATATTCTTGAAACAACAATAACCATCTACAAATCTTCTCCCCCAACACAGACATGTTGACCAGGTACTTAAGAGCAGATTTGTCTGTATACATTTTGAAATGTGCGCCCAACAAATAATGTCAAAACTTTTGTACTGTGTAGACCATCACCAATCCTTCGCACTCCGTAGTTGAATAGTTATTCTCAAACTTTGGCAGTTTCCTGCTCGCAAAGGCTATAGGGTGATTTATCTCACCTTCGCCTGGTTGGGTCAATACTACACCCAACGAAATACAAGAGGCATCCACATGCACATCAAATTATTTCTTCCAGTCAGGAAACACCAAAATAGGCGTAGTCCCCATATTTTCCTTTAACACATCCAAACTACACTGACATTCTTCATCCTAGTAAAAGGTCATGTCCTTCTTTAGTAATTTCTCCATCAGTGTGATTATCTATGCATAAGCTTTGATGAACCTTATATGGTAACTAGTGTGCCCCAACGTTGTGTGCAGTTGCTTTACATTCTTCGGAGCTTCTAAATTGACAATCACTATTATCTTCACAGGATCTACCATTAATCCCTACTTGTAGGCCATATGACCTAACAATATCCCATAAGGCACAAAATATACATTTCTTCAAATTTAGAGCAATTTGGTATTTGTGACAAGTATCCAATATGAGGCGCAGACTTGCAGCATGGCGTTTTACCAACCCAAACACGAAACAGTCATCAAAGTACACTTCTAAGAATTTACGGATGAATTCTTTGAACGTTGCAATTATAACCCTTGAAAAGATCGCAAGCGCATTCTTTAGTTGAATGGAATAACTGTGTATTGGAGGCATCCCCATTCCGTTGTGAAGGTCGTCTTGCTGCGATCCTCCAGTGTGATCTTAACATGATGGTACCCTGAGAATCCATCAGTGAACAAATAAGCTTCCTTCCCTCCAACATTCTCCAAAACTTCGTCCGTAAATGGTGTTGGAAACAGGTCATGAACGCATGCATCATTGAGCTTCCTCAAGTCTACACATATTTTGATTTCACCCTGCTGCTTCTTCTCTTGAACTACCATAGGGCTCACCTAATCAAATTCTTCTACTGGCTCAACAATTCCTACTTCCACCATTTTTTCTAGCTCTTTGCGCACATTTTCCTTATACTTCGGATTCAGTTGGTAAGGTCTCTATTTCACGGGCTTCGCACCGGGCTTTAAAGTGATCTTCATCACTCCTAGATCCCTACTATTCCCTTCAAGTCCGAGAACTTGGTAGGAAACAAGTCATGGTATTCGCGTAGCAGCCCTGCAACTTTATCAATTGTATCTTCATCCCAATAATCTCCTATATTTGCAAACTTAGGCTGCACATCGGATTCAATGTTTATTTGTCTAGTCTTTAAAGGTACTAATATATCAGGGTTCTCTGTTTTAGGTCGTTCAACCTTGCGTTGTCCTTCAATCTATGGAATATTGATTTTTCACGGATCATCTTATTCTTCTTCTACAGTCATATTGTAGCATTCCAGTGTATGGCGTAGTTGTGTACTCCAATTCGGTTGAACCCATTATACCAGCTCTTTGGGTGTTCTAAATATGGTGACCTTAATTTCCTAGCACTTCATCAATGCGCTTGAATCCATCCTCAAAGTTGAAAGTTAATAAGAAGCTCTCCCTCAAGATGTCCCATTCAATCATCCCATGGCATAGCTCTATTTCCAAATACCAATTCATTGGGATAGTATTGAGGGTATGACAGAAGATATGTACCCATTCTGGCTATGGCTCTTCTCCCCAAGCTTTAATCTACCACGGAAAATGCTCGCGTGGATCATCCTTTCCACTATATTTCTCATTCATCCAGGTATTATCATATCCAAACCTCAACTTCATCATCCGCTTGTATTCCCTCCAGTCGGTGAAGCTTTCCTTATGTGTACCCCACCAACGGGTGGGCGCAGCGCGCAGTGCTAATTCAAGTGCCTAGAATTGATGTTCCTCAGGCACCTCCCTTTCAAACTCATCCAAAAATAGACTAACATCATTCAAACCATCATAATGTGGAAGATTCCTTACCATCGTAGATACACACCGCAATAATTTTATCATCATATTGCACCGTAGGGTAGAGACTTCATGCAACCTATTATGCCAATGTTTGAGCTACTCATCTGAGTCTAAGGTACACGAGCTATCTCTATCCCATGTGATCCATCCATCTATAGTGGGATTGATCTAATATTCATCGTGCATAAATATCTTGTATATTTGATCTAGATCATCATCCTATTCATAATCGCGAACCGGTTCAGTGTACCGCGCTCCTTCAGCAGGATCCAGTGGCATAATAACCCTGAGAACCTTCTTCTCAAATTTCATCCTTTGATTCTTCGAATTAATCACCGCATCCATGTCTAAGGCCCAATCATTTCCTAGTAGTGCAGGGTAAGGATTGTTTTCATCCATTATTTAAATTACCTCAAAGTTAGCCAACGTACTCGCTCCTTCAATGTCCACTATTACTCCATACAGGCACCCCCTAGAAATGATCTTCTGTTGATTGGCTATACGTAGTTATCTAGGAGACCATTGTAGCGCAGGTCTTCCCATCCTTTCCCATGTCATTTTAGGCAGTACATTCACATCAAAACCCAAATCTAGGATGACTTATTCCATTTCATACTCCTCAATCTGCGCAGCTAACTTCATCTTGCATTCGGTTCACTTCTTGTATTTACCTAGTTTCCTCACAGTGCGTTGTTCTGAAGGAATCTTAATTTTTCCCGTACGATTTTTAATCATCTCCTCGAGCCCTTCTACTGCCTTCTAATCCCTCAATATCTTCATACAAGTTTTGAGAAAAGTGGCTAATAGCGAAAGATCCACATCTTTCACTTCACTGTTACCAACCGATTTCTTTTGACTCCTGGATGTAGAAGCTTCAGCAAAATTATTTTAGGCCTCCATAAAAGTTTCTTTAGCTTGGTTAAGGTCAAACCCAACTTCCTTTTCAGTAGTCTTGTGCACCCATCCTTCGGTTTTTGGTTGCTTTCCCTTATATTCTCTTGTGGCCATGCCACTGCGCATTACGATATTGATGCTATGATCCTATTCGCGAGGCTTCGCCCTCATCATCTGGATATTTTGAGTAGGTTGTTGTGTATTTTTCTTCTGCATCTTGGCAATCAGCACCGAGCTGTCTTCTATCACATGTTTGAACTATCTACAATATTGACAAGATGGATGCATTGGGTTCTGACAGTCGCACGCAAAATGTCTAGCTTCGCCACTGTTATAACAAATAACTTGTCTATGACATCTTCCAGCGCCCCCCCCCCCCCCCCCCCTCTTCCTCTTCCATGGCCTTGGAATCCTCCATGCGCTACATTGCGCCCTGATCTTGAGGCCAATTTTCTGCCTAAATTTGATCGGTAGGTCCTTTCCATTCATCAATTGGTAACTTTGACAGTTTCTCTCATTGTGTCCAGCTGATTTACAAAAGGTACAAAACAATTGTTGTCATGTCTGAACAAACTTTTGCAAGAGATGAAAATTATTGTTTGTGTGCTTCCCAGCTATCTGGAAGATAGCGCACCATAATGGTACTCCCGTGCTCGGTCCCACGATATTTTTAGGCTTTAGAGGCACAAGACCTCCTCCAATCAGGTAATTCTGATAAGCAGGGCAATGATCCTTATCATGTCCCTTGTCCTTGCATTTTATACACCAGATTTCTACGTGCACCACTGGCTAAGCTTCCTTTCGTGTTTTCAAGCTCTGCAACTCCATGTGCATACTTTCCAGCTACGACTGAATCTATTGTACTCCAACATTCATATGTTGTACTGGCAAGACTTCCAACCCCATCGTGATCTCCACAACCTTTGCTTGCGTTCCTATATTCTACTGCGATAATGGTAATCTTAGTTAAGGCAACAATGAAGAAACGTACCAGACTCTATATTGATCATCTGTGATGTTCATATTAACCTGTCGGATCAGGCATTTTAGCCTCTAATCGAAATCCCATGAGGATTCATTTACCTTTGTTGTATCTCCTTAAACTCTATGATGGACTATGCCTGAGACTTAGACTTCTTAAACCCATTGTTCAAGACTTGTTGAGTCTCTGCCAAAATCGCGCTAGGTCTATCTTGAAAGAACTTGATATACTAATTCAGTGCCCTATCCTGTAATGCTCTAACCAGCTACGTTTTCTTTAGATTATCATCAATGATCTTCTACATTGTCCACACAGCATTTGCAACAAATTAGAATTGCTCAGGGTCTTCACTCCCTACCCCTTTAAATATCGGCATCTTCATTTATTTTCCTTTTTGAATGGTTGAGGCTGAGGTGGAGGTATAGGTCAAGGTGTAGGTGTATGCAGCGGAGGTGGAGGTGGAGGTGGAGTAAATGGATGAGGTATTCGTGGGATACCCTGACTTACCAACTGCAGCCCACTTCCCGGTGTATTCAGAATAGTTCCTTCATCGTCGCTTAAAGAGGATCCAAATAGTGGACTATATTCAAAGCCTATTCTTCGTTCCTTTTGAAGGGTTTTCCGCTTCGCGTAGTCCCAAACATCAAGGTAATGGCATAACCCATTTTTCACATAACAATATCTTAATCCAAGTTTTCAAAGATTTTAAATACTTACCTCGCGATCCCTTGAAGAGCCTATGCTCTGCTTCACTATAACTGATGGTCGTGTCGATCACAAACTCAGTGAAAAATCCTCCTATGATACGATCAATCCAGTGATCAACAACTAGAGCGATGTTATTTTCTTAAGCTTTCAAGCGCCTCACCAATTCTAGAGTCCACACAATATGTTGGGTTGTGTTATATTATTTCCACGATTAGCCACTTAGTTAACCAGGGGATTAGAGAAGGGGCGGAGCCCCCCCTTCGTTGCACCGATTACACAGCGAGGGGGTCACAGGGGGGTTTGAGGGGGGCGGGTACCCCCCCTTTATAGGGTCTGGGGCAGCGCCCCAAGGAAATTTTTTTTGGACCCTATACTATGTTGGGCGGACCTACCTATGGTTTTGTGCATGGTTTTCGCATATTGTTTTGGATGTGATGTTTTTCGGTCCATGGTATTGGATGCTTCAACATGTATAAATATGTATTGTAACATTGAAAGGAACATAATGAAAAATCAATATGGTAGTCCCGGATTTGGGATCCAGGGGAAAATCTCTGTGTATATGTGTTTTATGTGTTATGCTCTCGCATTGTTTATTTTATGTTCTTAGAATTCGTATGTAGGTAATTTATGTACGGGGTTAAAACCTATATTTGGTATCAGAGTTGTTTTGGCTTCAAGGGACACCTTTGTTGCTGAGGAGTTTCACTTGGGCCTGTGGTAGACCCTGTTCAGGAGATCTGCGGGGTTGATTCTGGTAGTGGAAGAAGATGGCAAGTAGTGGAAAGATAGAGATCAAGAAATTTAATGGTCAGAGTTTTGAGTTGTGGAAACTCAATATGGAGAATCTGTTGGTGGATAAAGTTTAGTGGACCACGGTAGATCCGGGTACTAAACCAACGGGAGTGTCTGATGAAAAATGGAAGACGTTGGATCGGAAGGCAAAGAGCACAATACGATTGTGTGTCTCAGATTCAATATTGTTGAATGTATCATGGGAAGCTACGGCTAAGGCCTTGTGGGACAAGTTAGGGACTTTGTACCAATCTAAGTCTCTAGTGAATAAATTATTCCTACGGAAAATGATGGAAAGCCTGGGGATGAAAGATGGAGACTCGGTGACAGAGCATCTGAAAGCATGTAATGTTGTGGTAAGTCAGTTATTATCTGTTGATATTAAAATTTCAGATGAAGATAAGTGCATCAGTTTGTTGTGATCTCTACCATATTCGTGGGATAATGTGGTTATTGCAATAGGTAGCAATGCAACTGCCTTGCAGTTTGATGAAATAGTCTCATCCGTGTTGATAGAGGAGATGAGACGGAGAAATATGGAGATCCAGAATGGTGATGCCTTGTTTGTATGAGGATAGCCACAGAACATAAACAAAAATAAGCCATCGAGTGGGAGATCTAAATCTAGAGGGAGATCTAAATCTCCAGGAAAACCTGTAAAGGTGGTTTGCTGGAAATATGGAAAGGAAGGGCACTACAAAAGGGATTGTAAATCTAAAGCTCCTGAAAAAAGGAAAGGGGTCTGATGATGCTCATTCCGTAGAGGCGAAAACCACCTCAAATGAAGGTGGGGATGTGTACTTGGCTTCTTCACGTACACATGTAGATCATGGGGCATGGTTGATTGACTCAAGCGCATCTTTTCACTTCACTCCCCATAGAGAGTGGTTCTATGAGTATGAAAAATACGATGGTGGTGATGTCTTCTTAAGGGATGATAGGAAGTCTAGAATCGTTGGTCGCGGAAAATTAAATTTGAATTTGCAAGGTGGAAGGATTAGAACACTTCCAGGTATTCTGCATATTCTTGCATTGGCCAGAAATCTTATTTCTGTAAGCAAGCTAGATGATGCAGGTGTAAAAACAGTTTTCGAGAAGGATACCTGCAAGATGGTTCAAGGAGCACATATATTGATGCGGGGATTTCGAATTAGAACTTTGTACAAGCTTCAAGGTAGCACTGCTATTGATGGGTGCAACAGTTCTGTGGTTCCTGAAAGTGGAGCAGAAAATCTAGTGGTCTCTGGAGAGAAGACCATGTTGTGGCATCAAAGGCTTGGACATATTGGAGAGAAGGGCCTTTGAATACTTCATGGTAAAGGTCTGGTAGAAGGTATGAGTAATAGCTCTCTAGATTTTGATTTCTGTGAAAATTGTGTATATGGGAAGCAGAATCAGGTGCGTTTCCCCTCTGGTGGTAAGAGGACGAAACAAATATTAGAGCTTGTGCACAGTGATGTCTTTGGACCTGTGAAAGTTCAATCACTGGGTAAGTCTGTGTACTATGTATCATTTATAGATGACTTCTCAAGGAATACATGGATATATTTCCTTAAGAAGAAATCTGAAGTCTTTGACAGGTTTAAAGAATTTAAGGCTCTGGTGGAAAATCAGACAGTGAAGAAGATAAAGGTGTTGAGGACAGATAATGGTGGAGAGTTTTGCAGTAAGGAATTTGAAGAATTTTGTAAGTAGTGTGGTATAGCACGGCATTTGACTACTCCATATACACGCTGAGCAAAATGGAGTTGCAGAAAGAATGAACAAGACGTTGATGGAAAGGGAAATAAGCATGCTCTGTGGTGTCGGGTTGGGACAGGAATTCTTTGCAGAGGTGGTGGAGATAGCATGTTACCTGGTCAGTAGATCACCTTCATCAGCATTGGAGGATAAAACTCCACAAGAGGTATGGACTAGTAAGAAACCCTCCCTTTCTCATCTGAGGGTATTTGGATGTGATGCATATGTACATGTTCCAAAGGAGAAAAGAACCAAGTTGGATAGTAAATCTGAAAAGTGCATCTTTATTGGGTATAAGG